>RJWT010024069.1:0-16594 GCA_004365215.1 Cuniculus paca | reverse complement strand
ATTTTGTAATGTTGTGAAGTCCTATATCACTTACTCTGGTTTGTTCTGATTGGTTTTATTCTGTTTTATTTTTCTTTGTTGTATCCTCTTTAAAATAAAAAATAATAAATAAATAAAATAAAAGTTGTGGGTGTGACTCAAAACACCTCAATAAGTGACCAATAATGCATTGTACCTGGGTGATTCTAACTATTATTGAAGACTTAGGATGGGCAAAGTTGTAGGTTAAATTCACTACAAGGATTACTTCATTTACTACTCACAGAAATTCTGTATCATTACCACTCTTTGAAAGATAAGAGAATTGAGTCTTAGAGATATTAAGTCAGTTACCTCAAGTCACACAGGTGCAAAACCAACCATAAACTCCATAACCTTCACCTTGAGTAGTGTATAAGTTGTTTTCTGATTCTGAGCTGGTATTGCCATTGGCAGATCTGTTTCTGACTCTGATGCTCTACTTTCTGCTTTAACATTCACAAAATGTTGAGTATAGTGGTGCACACCCATAATCCCAGCACTCGGGAAGGATAAGGAAGGAAGATTGTAAAATGGAGCCTAGCCTGGACTACTTAGTGCCTTAATGAGATGCCATTTCTAAATTTTAAAAACATATAAATGGCTGTGGTGTTTCTTAGTAAATTGTTCAAAAATCTAAATGTTAAAGATGAAACAACCTGATAGAAGATAAGATAGGAAAACTATTGAAGTCAGCCCTAGCTAAGGACTTTCTAAGATGAATACTAATAGTATAAGAAATAACACCAAGAATCAATAAATAGGACTGTATCAGATTAAAAAGCTTCTTCACAGCAAAGGAAACAATCAACAAAGTGAATAGACAACCTACAGAATGAGAAAATCTTTTCTACCAGCTACACTTCAGATTCAGGAGTAATATCTAAAATATACAGAGAACTGAAAAAAATTAGAATCCCAAAATAAAGGCCCCAAGCAAAAATAGGCAACTGAAATGAATAGATAATTCTCAGAAAAAGAAGTAAGTACAGATGGCTAATAACTGGTCATATGAGAAATACAAATAAAAACAACACTGAGATTATATCTTACTCCAGAAAGAATTGTTATCAACAAGATATGAAATAAGAAACAACAAGATACAACAATTTTGAATAACCTAGTATCAGCTACAAAGAAAAGCCCAGGTCCTGACGGATTCGCAGCTGAATTTTACAAGAAATTTAGGGAAGATTTAATGCCAAACTCCTCAAACTCTTCAATGAAATTGAAAGCGAAGCAATTCTCCCTAACTCATTCCTGGAGGCAAGTATTACTCTGACACCAAAAACAGAGAAAGACCCAGCTAAAAAGGAGAACTATAGATCAACCTCCCTAATGAACATTGATGCAAAGATTCTTAGTAAAATACTACCAAATAGAATACAGCACTTCATCAAGAAGATTATACATTATGACCAAGTGGGATGTTTTAGTTACTTTTTTCTCCTTGCTGGGACAAAATACCTGACACCCAAAGTAAAGGAAGGAGAGGTTTATTTCTTACAGTTTTGGGGCTTTTAGTCCATGCTTAGCTGGCTCCAAGGCAGGGTGGCATGGCTGAGGTGCTGCCGTTTATGGCGGCTGCAAGCAGCAAGAGCAAACTGTGCAAATGAGCAAGAATTTGCCCCCATTCTGACCTTACATTGTATGTCGGCTCCACCCCTGGGTGGGTGCAGAACTCACACTGCCAATCCCAGCGCTAGACAAGGAGTTAACCACAAATGCTAGATTCAACTGCTTCCATGACTACATGAGGCTTCAGGAGGCCATCTATATACAAACTGTAACATGGGATTTATCCCAGGAATGCAGGGATGGTTTAACATATGTAGATCAACAAATGTAATACACCAGATCAACAGAGTCAAAGACAAAAAATCACACGATCATCTCAATAGACGCAGAAAAAGCTTTTAATAAAGTTCAACAATTGTTTATGATAAAAATCCTACAGGAATTCAGAATAGATGGCATATACCTCAATCTGATAAAAGCCATCTATGACAAACCAACAGCCAACATTATACTAAATGGACAAAAATTGAAAGTGTTCACTTTAAAAATGGGAACAAGACAAGGATGTCCACTATCACCACTCCTATTCAATATAGTCCTGGAAACATTAGCCAGAGCAATAAGACAAGACAGACAAATAAAAGGAAAAAGGATAGGAAAGGAAGAAGTTAAATTATCACTATTTGCAGAAGACATGATACTCTACACAGAAGACCCCAAAAACTCCATCAAAATACTAGTAGAGTTAATAAGCAAATTCAGCAGTGTAGCTGGATACAAAGTCAACACTCAAAAATCAATAGCATTCCTGTACACAAACAACAATCTCACTGAGAGAGAAATGGAAATAACACCTTTAACAATAGCATCCAAAAAAATGAAATACCTAGGAATCAAGCTAACAAAGGATGTAAAAGACCTATACACTGAAAACTATAGTACTCTAAAAAAGGAGGTTGAAGCAGGTATCAGAAAATAGAAAGATATTCCTTGCTCTTGGTTAGGAAGAACCAACATTGTGAAAATGGCCATACTCTCAAAACTGTTATACAGATTTAATGTAATCCCAAGGGCTAAAAAAAAAAGTTCACATGAATGTACTCTTGGTTTGTTAGCTTAATATTATTTTTTTTTCAGAATTCTGTTCCATTTACTAACAAATGAACAACAGTTTGGTGTCTTACACTGTTCTAGTAATCTATGTTTATCATATATATTTATTTAATCTTTACCACAACCCAATGAGTTAAGTAAAATTAATACCCCTATTTTATTTTATTTTATTTTATTTTTGAGGTTATGAGCAGGATATATTTATTGAGAGAAAGAAAGCTTCTGTCTGAGAGGGAGACAGAAGGGGTCCCGAGTGGGTTATCCACCCCCATTTTATAAATAAGAAAATTAAAGCATTTTTCTAACACCATATTGGCAAATGGCGTACTTTACCACAAAAGTTGCATCATATAATGTTATAATTTTTTCTTTTTGTTCCTTCTTTTAGGTCAAGGAATCCCATTTCAAAACACAGTTTTTGTTTTTGTTTTTTTTCAAAACATGTAGTTTTATAGTGGTGTTTGCTTTGAAGAAAGATTGAGTGGTCCTTGTTTCTCCTCTTGTCATCCTTATTGTGCTAATCTTTGGAATATAGCAGGAATCACAATTTGAAAATCAATGCTTTCAAATATGCTTAAATATTTTTTCTTCCCCAGTTATTTTATGCAATCATTGTTTCCAAAACAATGGAATTTTAATGCTGCAAACACCAACCTGTAGATAGTTATGCAGCTATGAAAAGTAGTAATTATGAAGACTGTGAAAACATAGTGAATGGAAAATAATCTAATATTAAGTGGAATAAAGAAAGACAAAATTGCATGTATTGTATGATTACATCTGTGTAAAAGTCTACTTGCACATGGGTTTTAGAGTGTATATATTACAGCAGTGAAATGATGGGTGATTTTTTAAAATTGCTCATCTCAAGATATTCTATCATCTGAATTAAAAGTGACTCCAATAAAACATCAAAACAAAGGAATATTCCATAAAAAGCACTCATTCTTTAACCTAAAAGAAAGACTTTAGGTGTAGGTGAACTATCAGGAAAATGAGTTTGCTTTAGAATCTATTTTGGGGGTAGCTATCTCATAATTATCTACAAGCATTTGGTGGATTATTTCAATAGCATTGCTCTTGAGAGTTAATCACAAGTCTTATGAAATGAAATATGCTCATGCTCTTTATCACTTAGTAATTAAAAGAACTTCTTATTATTTTTCATGGCATAGGTTCATGTTTATATTACAATAATGAGTTTAAAAGAAATGCAAAATATAAAGTACATGTAGCATGCATATATAATCTGATCACAGCTGTATAGTATTTATATATTAAAAAACACATAGGAATAAAGCAGAAAAGAAATACAACAGAATGTTAAAACTAATTGAATTGGAAATGAGGCACTCAGTTGGAAAATTTTTCCCTTTTATTTTTCTTTTGAAATGTTCTGGAATAAGTATAAATTATTTTATAATGAAAAAATATGAACTTCAGTTTTAAAAAATTAGGCATCTGAAGTACGAAGCAAGAGAATCTAACATTTTATTTGCAGATTCTGAGAGTGAAGAGAGTTGTTCAGAGTTCTATTTTCTATGTCTTCCTCCCTGGAATGTGGGAGATGGAAGGAAGATGGAGCAAGATCATCTGGTCTAAATATAGTCCACGATTTTTCAGAGCCATATAGGTAGCTGATGTTTTAGTCTCTTGAGTTTTGTATAAAAGTCTCATTTCAAAAAACTGTGCACTTTGTGAATTAAGACTATAGCAGGTTTTCTCATCACAGAAGCCATTTGTTTTGTGTTTTTAAATACAGTTCAACTGCAGTGATATCACAAGAACTTATAAAAAGAAAATATTTATTTTTGAAATTTCCATTGATACCATTAGCTACTTTCACTGTCTCAGACACTGTCAAACCTGGCTACTCATCAGATTAGCCTGGGAAGCTTTTCAAAATAAGAGATGTCTGAGATCTCAGGAAATTATGATTCTGTGGACAAGGGATGGAAGTCTTCTCTGGTTTGGTTAAACACAGAGCTTTATTCATGTCAAAATCAAAACCAAAACAAAATAAAAGCAAGCAAAAAGAAAACACATCATCCTAGGGTGACCAACCATTCTGATTTTCCTGAACCTGTCCTGATCCCACATCACAGAAAATCCCTCAATACTAGGCAACCAGCACACTTACTCATCCTAAATCATGTTCTGAAATTTAACCAGGACATACACTTTGGTCATGATATAAAACAGTTATTAAAAATTGGAAAAAAATAAAATGAATATCTGAGTGCACAACTCATCTTTTTGTGGAACACTGAGTCCATCCAAAAAAATCACATTTGAGAAAGTAAAAGCCCCTTAGATTTTCAATCTTCTAACTTTCTGAAAATTTCTCTTTCCCAAGGAGCATTTTATTTAAGAGAATATGGTAAGGTTTCTTAATTGCTATGATTCTATTCTAAAATGTCTCTTAGAAGAAGACCAAAATAATAATTTTATCTGAAATATACTTCCTATTCCCAGCCAGCATGGATAAATATTGCCCTTGGTTTTCTTTCTTTTGAAATTCTAATGGTAAGATAGTAAGCCTAAATATTAAAAAGAGGGTTGTCTTTCAAAATTTGTACTAGAAGTGAAGGGTTTGGGCCACTCGCTCCATTTGTTGAGGTTGGATTGGGTGTAATTCATGGAACGGCATAAATCTGGCATCAAATTACCTCATATCCTTTGTTTAGTAATAATACAATTTGAAGTATGCAATAAGAAACTCGTGAACATTAATAATGCAATGAGTGATTCTATTAAGATTTAGTTTATTATGATGAGCACACATTGAAGTATGATAAATTATACAACTTTAAGCAAGCTTGGTAAAAATATAGCAAAAAAATCACACTTTGCTCTCTGCACCAAGTCATAGTGTGGAGCAAAAACTGACCAGACATTTTTCAATTCTTGTCCCAATTAAGATTATATTATTTTCCCAGTGAAAATAAAACACTGTTATTTTTACCTTTCCTGACTCTGTTAAAGAGAAAGAAATTATATGGAAGGTCTAAAAGATATAATTTCATAGCAACTTCTTTTGACATTCATCCACAGTACAACATCTCGACTAAAAGTTAGGTTATAAAAGTTTCATAGTTTTGGCTCTCATTTTAAAATGTCTTATTTATTTTAATAACAAGCTTTGTAACCAGGATCAGAGAGCAAGTGGTCTCTTGCTAAATCAGCCTGTCATTTGAGCCTGAGCAGAGGAAAAATAAAGGGAATACAATGCACTGGAGACCTTGAGATGATTAGTATGTGGTCTCCTAGCCATGTTGTAGAAAGGCTTGTTCACTGGCTCTGGAGGCAAACTGGCTGCCTTCAAATTCAGGCTTTTTCCTTAAAAGCTCTGTAACTATAGGCAAAACGTTTTAACTTGACGCTTCAGTCCTCACTTATAACAAACAGTAATGACACTAACTTCAGAGTCATTCTGTGAAGTATCAGGGCACTTATCAAGGCGGGAGAAGTGAGGGCGGCTACTCTCTGATGCAGTTCTGGAAGCCCTCTTTTGTGAATGCCTTCATAAGAAATGACCAAAAACACAGTGAATGCAGCTGCTGAGTACCATCCAAGAAAAAGGCAGGCTTGTAAAAGCACCATGATGTGTCCTTATCTACCTTATTCAGCAGATCAGACACCATGTGAGTTTGGCTCTTTCCCCATAGCCAAAATGACCACAAACGGTAAATGTTTTGAATCAGTTCAGGACACTGAAGCAGCCTGACAACACAACTAAAGACACTCAGGAGCAAGGACTCCCAGAACTGCTTCAGAAAGTGGGAAAAGTGATGGGATAAGAGTGTTTGAAGAAAGGGGAGTTATTTTGAGGGGGACTGACATGTCTTTTATCATAATACAGTTGTAAAAATTTAATCATTTACCATATTTTCAAATCATATCTTATATGTGTTGAGGAAGTACTGCTGGTGGTGCTGATGTAATTCTCTCTTTCCTTCTCCAGGCTCCTCCCACATAAGACTGGTTAGTTCAGAGCACAGACCAGGTTTGATTGCAACTTAGGTCTTCTCAGATGTCTTTCACTTGCAGGAATAAATGCTCATCCAACCTTTGTTAAATTTTCACTAAATAAAAGTAAACCTTCCTAAATCTCATCATCTTTCTAGTATTTGATCTTCAGAGAGGTTTTCTTTGTCAACTAAAGTACAAGGTGGTTATAATGTCTTCTGGAAATTCTTTATTTTTAGGAACTGTCATAGAATAGACACATAACACATGACCTTTATTATTATTAACAATACAATTATTTAAAATGTAATATCATAAATCATATAAATGAAGGAGAGATATAGAGTCACCAAATAATGGCATTTGCAGCTAATGTATTCAGCCACCTTTCACTAAATATAACCAAATGTATTATGAAGTATTTGCAAATTTCAGTAATGATATTAACTTCATAATTTTTGTCATATCTACAAAATACCCATACTACTATTTGCTCAGAATTGTATTAATATTGCTTTGCTTTTTAAATTTTTGTCAGAAAATATTAAATCACAATAATTAATAGAAAATAATTGTTTGGGAAACATTAATCTAATTCAGTCCTCTTCCTTTCCAGATTATGAAGCTGAGGACCAGAGAAGGAAAAGTTGTTCATGCCTGATATCAAGTATATATCATTGGTGTATCAACAGCTGTTCAACCTTCCTCCTTCTTCAAAGGCATTTTTGGCACTGTTATATACTGCCTGATGTAAGTTGTCATCCCAGACCCATCCTGTTTTAGTTATGTTAACTTAGAAGGCTCTGACAGAATAAATAATTCATACTTATTTTTGATGACTTACAAAATTATAAGGAACTGCCTTAGTGGTAGGTGTTTTTAAAGAAAGATAATGCCCTAGTCTAAAGGAGTAGCTTGTTTCAGAAACTATGACAGATAATGATCTTTCTCTTCTTTTCTGATCACACCATGGCAGCTTGCCAGCAAGTAAAAACAATAAATTTAATCAGAACCACATTTCCTCATTGCAGTAATGGCATTGTAATGGTAAAACTGCCTTTCTAAATAAACAATTTGGTTGAGATTAATTCATTCATCATACAATTAAAGTATTTAATGTTTCTTAGTATATTCATAGCGTTTTTGTGTTAGGAAGTTTTCCATCACTATAGCAAAATAGCTGAGGTAATTAACTTATAAAGAGAAAAGGTACCTCTTAGCACACAGGTCTGGAGGTACCAGTCCAAGACCCTCATGATCCTCAATCTCTGGTGAGGGCAGCACATCATGAGTGTGATGGCGCATATCTTTTCATTCCTTGAACCTCAAAGCAACTACAAGACAGGAAGAAATCTGGGTCTCACAATCTTCCAGTGACCTAAAGATCTGCCAACATATCCCAACTCATAAAGGCACCACCACTTCCCAATAACTCCACACTGGGGACAAAACCTTTAACACATGGACTATTGGGGAACATTCAACCTCCAGACTCAAGATACTGTGTAATCATTTTCCTCATCATATAATTTTAGGATAGTTTTTCTTCCCCATGGAGAAACTCATAACCTATTGCAAGCCACCCATTCTCCTCACTCCCACTTCTTCCAGTGTTAAGGAATCACTAACCTATTTTTACTTACCAATTTCATACAAGTAAAATTATATAATAGTTATATTTTGTGTCTGACTTCTTTCACTTGGCATAATATTTTTAAAATTAATCATGCAGTAGCATATATCAATACAATATTTCTTTCTTTTTATGGACAAATAATATTCCTTCACATGAATGTGCCACAATTGTTTCTCCTTTCATTAGTTGATAGATATACCATTTTTTTCCAGTTTGTGGCTATTATGAATAATGGTGCTCTACATTCATGTATGAGTTTTGGGGAAGTATTATGTTTTCATTTATTTTTGGTATATATTGGTATATTTTTCATCTAGGAGCAGAATCATTGGGTCAGATAGTTATCCTATGTAAAGCAACTATTTTCCCTGTGCCAAATCTTTGGCTTCTCCTTTAGGTAACAGTTGTTTACCTCTCCTCCATTTCACTGTGTAATTTCTCCCTCAGTTAATTTGGTAGAACTGTCCATCAACACATTGAGGCCATCCCTGACTAGGAGTGAGTAGGTAACCCAACTCCTAGCAATCAAGTATGTCCACCTGGAAACTTGATTCTTTGGCAGAGAGATGTCATCGAAATGAGTGAGAGCACATTCATCTATGTTCATTCATTTTCTAGCATCTATATCCCAGAGCTACACTTGTACTTGAACTTTTTCCGCAGCAATTGAATTATACTCCCTTTTGTGTAAATTCTCTCATGTTTTTCCTTAGGCAGGTAAAAGGAGTTTTGTTGCTTACAGCTACCTTTAGGTGCATCTTGAAAACTTTCTTTAGACAAATAAAAACACATTCCAATTAATTACCCAAACCACTTTCTGTTGATGGTACAATTTAATCACTTAAATTATCCTTCTCCAGTCCACCATCCAAGAAGAAAAAAAGATATAATCACCCTCTATTATGTGCTTTGATTCCCTCAAAAGATAAATATCGAACAACTTTTCCAAAATTTCTCTGTGTCCAAAGGACAGATGCACATTAGTCACTACCAGAAATTGTACTTCTTTCTAGGTCAAATTATAATTAGAAAATTTGCAGTATTCTTTGTATGGTTTCATTACGGGTTTGCATGCCTTTATCCTGTTTTAACCCTCAGAAAGGGTCTTCAAACACAGAAATTTGTTCCCCCTTCTTTCCAACTGTGAAAGACAAAATTCACAGGATGATACATGATTTTACTCAGCCTATTTCAACAGGGAAAATGTTTATTAATGAAGAACATCTCAAACAAAAGGAAGGGATCTGTGGTTTTATGGAGGTAATAGATAAAGGAAATCATGAGACAGAGTAGAAGTGGGCTTCTAACTGGAGTATTATGGTTTGTGTCTAGGTGGCCCCCCAACCCTCATACAGTCATGGAGGCAGCTGACTCTAGTATTTGTGATTGGTTTGTTGTCTAGCACTGGGATTAGCAATGTGAGTGCTGCACCCACCCAGGGGTGGGGCTGGCATACAATATAAGGGAGAGAAGGCATGTTTCCCCCTCTTCTTCTGCCCTTTCCCTTTTTTTTGTTTTATTTTATTTTATTTTTTTGAAGAGAATATAACCAAATGAAATAAAACAGAATAGAGTCAATCACAACAAAACAGTGAACATGGTACATGACTTGAAAACAAGGTAAAAGGAAATCAATAATGGTTACCATAATGCCTCTTGTTATCTTCAAAATAACTGCCCATACCAGCACACATACATAAAATCAAACAAAATAGAAAAGAATAAAACCAGTTTAAAAAAAAAAAACCTTGAAAGCAATACAGAACCTTAAGATAACAATAAAACAGTGGCTACAATAATGCTTTGCCCTGTATTGTTTTGTTTTGATTGATTTTACTCTGTTGTTTGATTGTATTATGCCCTTTCACTCTTGTTGCTTGTGACACCATGAATGGCTTCCCCTCAGCCATGCCTCCCTGACTTGGAGCCAGCTGAGTATGGACTGAAACCTCCAAAAACTAAGAAATAAACCTTTCCTTCCTTTATATTGGGTGTCAAGTATTTTGCCTCAACAACAAGAGAAAAGTAACTGTCTTGGTTACTTTTCTCATTGTTGAGACAAACACCTGACACCCAAAATTAGGGAAGAAAAGGTTTGTTCAGCTTACAGTTTCTGGAGATTTCAGTCCATAATCACCTGGATTCAAGGCAGGGTGGCATGGCACTGGGGCAACTCTTCAAGGCAGCAGCCAGAGCAAAAGAACAAAACGTGAGCCTCTTCTCTACTCTCAAATTGTACACAGGTCACACCCCCCACCTGCAGGGTGGGTGTAACACTCACAAAATGTCCTTGCTCTCCTTTGCACAGGATGAGGATGTTTGCAAAGTAAGAACCCTGGCTCTCTGCTGAGTCTCTCAGTTAAACTTCTAAACTTCTCAAGTTGACACAATGTATCAACCATAATAATTCACCCCTGGTCAACTTGGCAAGCAGACATATTTCTTGAAATCAGCCTCCAGATACCAGGACATGCTAATTCTTACCATTTTGCAACTTGAACATTATAACACAACTTTAACAATCCTTAAGAACCAGCATTAAGTCTATCAACATTACATTACATTACATTACATTACATTACATTACATTACATTACATTACATTACAAACATAACATTTCCATTCCAAAAGTTACAAACAGGAGGGTACAAAGCATTGGGACAAAAGCAAGCCCAAAATCCAGCAAGGTAAATGTTAAATCTTATAGTCGCATGTCCAGCATCTGAAGCAATCTGTGCAAATTGTGAGCTCCAAAAGGCTTGTGTGGTTCTACCCCCATGGCACTTCTATTGGTCACTGATCCCATGGCATCTCTTTTGTGCTGGCTCTGCTCCCCCATTGCAGGTTTCCTTAGATGATCTATGTTTCCGGCTTTTCCAAACTTTTGGGGTCTCCATTGGGACTTCCACTGTACCTTTGGCTTCACATTCACAGCTTCATACACTGCCCTCTCAGGGGCACGCTGCCTGGCCCTCCAGGTCTTTTGACATTGGGGCGGAAGCTTCCTTAACCTCAGAACTTGCGCATTCTGCATGCACCTAAAACCAGCACCACATAGATGATGACAAGGTCTGCTGCTAACTGGAGCAGTAGCTAGACTTTCTCTTGACTGTTGGGGTTGAGTGCCTGGATCACTGAGCACTCTGAACCTGATTCTGAGGGACAGATTCTCTATGCTGCTGCCATTCTGGAACCTCTTGGGGCCTCGGCCACCATTCTGGAACATGGTGCTCTGAGGCTTTCTCTTCCAAGTAAAGACTTTCACTTTTGCAGTTTGGAAGCTGCAAAGGTTCAAGATTTGCTGCTTTTTGCACTGCCTTCAGGCCATCTTTTCTATTTCTCTGTTCCTTCTCAACAATTGAGGTCTCAGCTCTATCTTTACAGTCCACAGCTTTCCTGGAGCTTCCTTTCTGGCCAAACTCACAACCTTTTAAATCACCCTGCTGGGCTCTGTGCTTTTGATTTGCAACATAAATCTGGCTAAAAGCCATGCCATGGCCTCAACATTCGACTGCCTTGAAATTTCTTGTGCCAGATTATTCAGTCCACCATCCTTAATCTCAGTCTCAAGTAAAGTCTTTGGACATGAGCAAAATGCAGACAAACTTTCTGCCAAGCCATAACATACATCAAATGGAGTCCAACAACCAATGCAGTCCTTCTTCCTAGCAGAAACCTCCTGAGCCTGGTCTTTACCAGCAGGGTTTCTGTCAGCCTCCTGGTCTCCTGAGCTCTCGCCAGAATCTCCCCTACAGAGCAGCCTAAGCTGGTCCAGGGCTTCTCTTTCAGGCAACATCTCCAAGCCTTTCCAAACTCTTCCCACAAGCCATTCCCAAAAGGCTCTTGAACCACAAGGTCAGGTACAGTCACAGCAACAACCTCACTCCTGGTACCAAATTCTGCCTTGGTTACATTTTCTCATTGCTGAGACAAACACCTGACACCCAAAATTAGGGAAGAAAAGGTTTATTTAGCTTACAGTTTCTGGAGATTTCAGTCCATAATCAGTTGGATCCAAGGTAGGGTGGCATGGCACTGGGGCAACTCTTCAAGACAGCAGCCAGAGCAAAAGAACAAAACACAAGCCTCATCTCTACCCTCAAATGTACACAGGCCATATCCCCCACCTTCAGGGTGGGTGTAGCACTCACAAAATGTCCTTGCTCTCCTTTGCACAGGATGAGGATATTTACAAAGTAAGAACCTTGGCTCCCTGCTGAGTCTCTCAGTTAAACTTCTAAACTGCTCAAGTTGACACAATGTATCAGCCATAAGAGTAACCAAGACATGGCACCATATGTGAGAGGTGGTCTTTATGCTTAGTTTTTTTCCTGAGACAGTAAATATTGGCAAATTTCTTTTTTAAGAGTGGGCCTAGAGAAAGCTGGACTTACTCTCTTCTTACCACCATCCCTTCCTCCTCTTTTTCCATTCCTTTGATCACTCTAGAGATACACACCATGTCTCCTTATATGTAGGGACCAGGACTCACTGCTAAGACAGAGGAGCCTCCTGTGAAGGTCCTGATAAAAGAAAGCAGAACTTGCTAGGCACCTGAATCTGAACAGGCTGATGAAGCACTTGGCTTTGAAGCAGACTTCTTTCATCTTACTGCCTCATTTTTAATATTCTTAGCCCCAAGTAACCTCTTGCTTCTCAACTTTGTTTCCTAGGATCAACATGGCCCTCTGTCTTCACAGCACACATATACTTTCCAACTACCTCCAAGTAATCCTAAAAGTTTCTTCCTCCAAAGAACTTTCTAGATTTCCAGTGCTATACACAAGACTTTTTGGGGAGAGCTTTATGGTCCCTACCAAATACATTCTGTTCTTTGATAGAGATAGCATACTTTTTCTTAATTTATGCAAAGTGGTTTCTAAAAGCAACTTCAAATTAGTCACTAGCCCCCTCTACCTGCCCTAAATACCCCTTATATAAAAATTCTAATAGGTTCCCAGAGCTGAATGAATCTTTTTTCCCTAATTGCATTCTTTAAAAATTTGTCTTAATAAAAATATTTATAAATGTCTGTTTTTTGTAGTTTTGAAGGCTTTTTTTTTTAAAATTCATTTGTCTATCCTCCGTCTTCGTTACCTTTCTCTTGTTGCTGAGACAAAATACCTGACACCCAAAATTAGGGAAGGGAATGTTTATGTCTCACAGTTCTTGGAGATTTCAGTCCATAATTAGCTGGTTCCAAGGCAGGGTGGCTTGGCTGAGGGGTAGCCTGGTTGCAAGCAGCAAAAGTGAACAGGGCAAAGAGAGAGGGAGAGCAACACGTCTTCTTTCCTCACTTATACTGTATGCCAGCTCCACCCCTGCATGGGTGCAGCACTCACATGACTAATCCCAGTGCTAATCCCAGCACTAGACAATGAACCAATCACAAAGCTAGATTCAGTGGGCTCCATGACTGCATGAGGCTTGGGGGGCCACCTAGACACAAACCATAACACCCCCCAAGTATGTTTTATACCTGACAAGTACAAATATGCCTGAGTTTGAGAAGCAAGGGAAAAGTATAAACACTACAAGGCAAAACTTGTGTATCAGCAGAAAAACTATGCCTTGCTCCTAGCACATCCTTCTAGATTAACTTGGATTCTATGTGGGCTGCAACTCTGTAAACTGTAAATAAACAATAGCAATGTCAAGTAATTCTTGTCTATAGAAGTGCAGATTCTATTCAGAAGAGATTCAAATGACTCCCATCCCCCACTGTGGAGGAGTCCAGTTTTGCTTCCATTTATTTGCACATTCATTTCCATACTCTTAATCTATAAAAATGCTTGGCTTTTCTTACTTGCTGTAGCACATCTCCGTTTGCCTGATTACTGAGCTAAATAATATTTTGAACGTGTTTTCCTTTTTATATCCATGGAAGTCTAATATCTCTCATTTGAAGATTTTAGTCCATTATGTGTTGGCCCTCTTCTGGGCCTGTGGCTATTCAGTGTATCATGGTGGGAACACATTAGAGCAACCCATAATCTTCATGATGGGAAGAGGAAGAGAGTGTGGCTGGGGTTTCACTATCTCTGTGAACTCAAATGAACTAAAGACCTTGTACTAGGCTCCACCTCCCAAAAGTTCCACCACCTTCCAATAGTGTTACACCAGGGACCACGTCTTTGCTGCACAGACCTTTGGGGAAGACTTATGATCTAAACTGTAACAAGATCTATATGAGTAATGATTGTATCTATATAAGAATAATAATTGATCTATATAAGAGTAATAATTGGACAATTATATTTTAAGAAGTTTGAAGAGCATTGAATTGCTCAGATTATCAAGGTGCTCCATGAAAAACTGCCATGAACATGATTTCAAGGAACCCAAAATATAGTAGTTAAAGACTAAAGGACCTGCAGTATGACTTCCTAGATTCAAGATCCATTACATTTTCTCCAAAGCTCTGTGGCCTTGGGCTATCTAGACATTTTGAGCTTCAGAGGAAATACTATTATTTATTTTGTAGGGCTGTAGTGGAAATAATAATAATAATAATAATGTAATCAAAAGGATTAAATGAGTTCATCAATCAGTGTGTGATATATTGGAAGAGCTCAAGTAATAATATCTGTTAATATTACTCAGTGTGTCCTTCTTGTTTCTCTCTGTCTCTCACTTTTAGCAACTCTTTCCCCTACCCTACCTCACCCCTTGAGGATTCTTACAAGTCTCTCTAACTTGAAATATAAAATGGAGCTGAGCACAATTATTGGGGATATTGCAGTCTCCACAGATACATTTCCAACATACCTATTTAGAACACCTTTCTAGCCATATTTTGCTAAAGCATTCTCTAAAACATTCTGAGAAAGACCTCACATTTTGCCATCTACAGTTTTGGCCAGATTATAGGAAAAATCTCTTTCCTGATACTTCTGATTAGATATTTTAATGACAATGAGAAAAAAGAGGATCCTTTTGATTCAATGTGACTGAATAGAGGAGAAGCCATGTTGGAGCTATCCAGAGAATGTCAATTAAAACCCAGGTAATTGGAAGAGAGCGACATACATTCCGATGCAAAAATTAATCTGACATAAGAGGCTTATAGATCAAACAAAACAGACATAGGACTTTACCAAATGGCAAAGCAACCCATAGGGTTGCCTGTGGGACTGCTGCCTGCACACAGAGCAGGAATCACCATTCTGGGAAGTCTCCCCTGCTCCCCCCAAAAAAACCGAAAAACAAAAATCTAATGACTATAATAGTGTGGCAAACTGAAGCACACACAAGATAGATTTGGGATATAAATCTCCCTATCATAAATGAGCCAGATATGGACTGAAACTTCTACAAAGTGTGAGCTAAATAAACCTTCCGCCCTTCAACTTTGAGTGTCAGGTATTTTATTTCAGCAACAAGAGACAAGTAACTAACACAAGGTTTTTACTTTTATCATGTAAAAGTAAAATTCTCTTTAGCCTTGCTCCAAACAGAGGATTCTTCAGTCTGGCAGCAAATTTTACCAGCACTCACAGGGGTAAGTGACCAGAAACCTGCTCCTTCTCCAATGTGCCATCAGTTTTGTTTTTCTCTTTTGTGTTCTGCACCGTAGATGCTAATGGGCATCTCTAGCAACAACAAGGCTAGGGACTGCAGTGCTGCAGTGAAGGTAGTGAGTGGAACAGTACAATCTTTCCTGCCCTGTGGCCAGTGACATGAGAGAGAGAGAGAAGAACATGGGATTTAAGCAGCCTGGGTCTGTGGTAGGGCAATGAGTATAAAGTCCATACTTCCCCTACAAGGGAGGGGAGAACAGTGAGATTGAGCAGCCTTGGGCTGTGTCCACAGTGGTGTGGCAATGGCAAGGGTAGTGCATCTGCCAAAAACACACAGACAGACAGACAGACACACTCACACACACACACACACACACACACACACCTGCCCAGTGACCAGTGGCAGGAGAAGACAGAGACTTGACAGCAGAGGTGGAACAGAGAAGGCTGTGCTAGGACCAGGAAGGGACAACTGTACATGGGACTGGGAGCTGCCTCAGGCCATCTCTGTCTGAGAGCACCACAGCAATTGGGAGAGCAACACAGAGACAAATAAGGTAAGGAAACATGGGTGAGCTACCGAGGGACATAGTGAAAGCTGCTGGCTGAAGACTGGTCCCAGCCCCCACTTCCAGAGGCCAAGATGAGCCACACACACCCAGCACTAATCCTATCACAGACTTGGAATGGTTGCCCAGCACAGTTTTGGGCACTGACTTGGACACTACCACAGAACTGAGGGCACTAGAGAAATTCTCTTTCTTTCTTTCTTTCTTTCTTTCTTTCTTTCTTTCTTTCTTTCTTTCTTTCTTTCTTTCT
>RJWT010024068.1:0-16614 GCA_004365215.1 Cuniculus paca | reverse complement strand
TGCTCAGACTGTCAAACCCATGCCTGTAAATTCAACCTAACAATACAATCCTTCAGGTGCTTTTTGTACCTCAATTGCTATTAGCTCAGGTTGACCTCCAAACCAGCTGGTGGCTTATGGGGTGAGAGGGTTTGGTGATTTTCAGTCTGCATGCTGGTAGGCTTACAGGAGACACTGACTTTTTTCTCTTCCTGGGTCCCACACGGTCTGCGCACCTTATCAGAAAGGCTGGCTAGTTGGATCTATGATCAGCTCCTCCCGGTCCCAGCATGGCTGACTCTCAGGAGTTTCTGGCTTTTCCTTGTCCTCGAGGTGTGCTTTTCTTAGTCGTCTTCCACCAACCTTCCCCCCTCTTCCCCAGCCCCTCCACTCCTGATGCTTCCGTGAATTCCGCTCCACACACACTTCTGTGTATGAGATGTGGGATGGGAAGACAGCACAAGGCCTGGGTGGAAAGTCTCTCTCTAATGCCAGCCTGATTTGATTTCCCAGCGGGGACTCACTGCCATTTCCTTCCTTAGCCTGCTGGGAAGCCCTGCTTTCAACCGTTATTCTCTGTCCTGAATTGGCTGCTTCCCAAAGGTTTGAAAACGACTCCATACTGCATGCTTTCCTAATCATTCTGCGATGCCCAAGAAAGCTTCCCTGATAAAGCAGCCCCCAAACAGCGCCCACGCTGCTCTGGACATCCGAGTGAGTCTAGCTGAGGGCCTGAAAATCACAATAGTGGCCAACAGGCTGTGAATACAGTCCTTCCTGTCCGCCGTCAGCAGGCTGTAAGTCCGGGCTTGTCGCTCTCACAGCACTGGTCCATTCTGCTCCCAGCTCACTCACCCGTGACTGCCCCATCACAAAGCTCCCTGCCGAGGCAGGGCTGGGGGTGCGTCCGCAGGATGGGACACGCCCGAGGACCTGGCCTACTCAGCTCCAGGAACCACCTGAAGCAGCAGCCTCCCCTTTTCACGTGGAAACCAACTCTCCCTAGATTCGAAGAACCGAGAATCTTATACCCAGAAAACGCCTGCCTAGCTTCCCTTGATCGCTACCTGCAGAGGCAGTGACCCTAGAAAGCCAGCCTGCACTGACAGCCTCTTTTCAGGGGAGGGGACAACAGTGGTTGACACCAGAACTGAGAACAGGAAGACAAGCCTGATACGCCAAATTAGAAAATGTTCTAATATTCTACTGTCATCTTAATTCAGACGTCTGAGAAATATATAGACAGTTTTGGTTCTAGCTAAAGTGGTTCATTTTGAATTTATATGCTCCCATATATGCATTTTTATGGCTGCATTCCCTTTAGTTTAGATTCAGCAAATGAGTATGATCCATTCTGATTTCTAGTTCATTCAAGTTAGTTTACAGTCCCGAGTGAAATTAGATCTTTATACAAAACAAAACCTACTTCCAAGTAGGCAAGAAGCCCCTACAGTCAAACCTACCTACAAGCCATTGTCATCATTACCTTTTTTTTTTTTTTTTTTTGTCTTTTTGAGACAGGGTCTCACTATACAGCTCAGGCTGGCACTGGGCTCACCCTGTAGCCCAGGCTGGTCTGGATCTTGCAACCATTCTCCTGCCTCAGCCTCCTGAGTGCTGCGATTACAGGAGTGCGCCACCACACCCGGCTCATTATCTTTACTCTTAACCAAATTTGTTCTTCTCATGTTAATGGACGGCCAGAAAGAGGGTCTCCTGCCGCCCACGCCAAGCTGGTCGGGCTCCCCTTAGCGGGCTGTCTCCATGCCTAAACTCCACCCTGCAGAGTGAGGTCTTCATCATCTGCAGCAGGGTCTTGAAACAGAACAGGGACTGGAGCACGAAGAATAAAGAGAACTATCATGAACGAAAACACTAGGTATAAAGATTCCACTTCAAAAAACTTGAACAGTTAAGAGGAGAGGCATTAGAACATATGGCATAGCTGGCTACGGTGGCGCACGCCTGTAATCCAGCACTCGGGACATGGAGGCAGGAGGACTGCCATGAATTCGAGGTCAGCATAGGCTACACAGCAAATTTGAGGTCAGGCTGAACTAGGTACCTAGTGAGACCCTGTCTAAACAAACAAACAAACAGCACAACATCTACTGCCAAGCAGGACTGCGGCAGTATAGGCACCTGAAATGTTTTTCAGTAAAACAGTTCTGTTCTCGTGTCATTCGGGACATCTCTTTAATACTGTTTTCTCTTAAAAGGAAAAAGGACATGACTCAGGATCCACTTATCCAAGATCTCTGACCCACGCAACTCGGAAACCCTTCCGGTGAGCTTAGAGGAGCAGGGATGCGACTTGGCGAGTTCTGTTCTGCAGTCCTGGCAAACCTTACTCGCTTCTGCTGCCTGTTTTCAGCCCGTGCTCTGCGCGGTGCTGTGGGCGGAACCCAGGCTCTGCATACGCTAGGCAAAGTGCTCCAGCTCTGAGCCGCACCCAGGCCCTACCCTACCGGCTCTGTACAAGAAACACAGCAGCCCCTCCGAGTCGCCACCAGTCAGGGCGTTTTGCAGCTTGCTGTCCCCTCTTCACAAGAGGGTAAAGGTGGGAAAATAAGCAGTGCAATGCCTGTGAGTCTCCCATGCAATGCAAGGGAAATAACATGTACTTTTATCTTAACAGAGTGGATTCAGAAGGAAATTAGCAGTTACCTTCCCAGCATGGTGTCCGGATGAGCCGTGAAGATCTGTGGATTCACAACAAATCGTGTGCCGTCTACAAGAAGTGTCACTTTCTCTGGTGCTTGGGAATGAGAGTTACTGCCAAAGCCCACGCTGCTATTTCCAAATCTTTCTGGGGCAATAAAGGCTTCATGGTTTCGTTTACTCCCACTGGGCAAGCAAGCGCCTTTGACGTCCTCGGAGAGCGGCATTATGTGAGGGAGCGGGAGATTTGCAGGCAAAGAGGCATAGTCAAGCGAAAGATCTGAAAAACCACACAAACCAAGTCACTTGAGAGAAATAAACCCTGCTGTCCTTAAAACAATGACCACCCCCCCCCGCCAAAGCCCAAACTTCGACATGTTCACAGGGCAAAGTACAAAACTTCTTGCCTACAGCAAGTTAAAACAACTAATAGAGATTCACACTGGCCATCTCTGAACTCTCCCCCAGGTATGTGTAGGATCAACAGGAAACAGGCAGAAACACCCGCAACGGGAAATGATTTTTTTTTTTCTTTTTCTAAAAAAGTCTTGCTATGTACTTTAGGCTGGCCTTAAACTTGTGATCCTCCTGCCTTAGCCTCCCCAGAGTAGGGATTATAAGCATGTACCACCACACTCAGCTGAAATGATTTTTTTTTCCTTTTTTTTGCAGCACCAGCGATTGCACTCACGACCTTGCACTTGTCAGGCAGATGCTTAAGCCAATGAGCTAGATCCCAGCCCTGAAATGATTTTTGAAATGTAAACTGAGTAGATGGTTTAAAAAATTTAAACACTAGAGAAAAATTTATGTGAAGCCCCCGCAGTCCCCATAAATCTCCCAGGGTTGTTCCAGAAATTACTTTTATTTCTGTTTTATTTCTGTCTTCAAAATAATCTATTTCCTGTTTTATTTTAGGAGCCTACTGTGGTTGTGTGCTAAAACTGTTAATTTTCGCATTCTTCAAAACTGTTTTTAAATTTTACTTTCCTGAAGGAGTGCAAGCCTCTTGATTTGTGTGTTCCATGTCCCCGAAATTTCCAAGTCCAGGAGGCTCCTGATGACATCCACACATCACAGCACCCAGTTCTGAGCACAAAGCCTTGCTCTCAGCGCCGAGGCCCTATGCAGACCACTTTCTGACTCATTCATGGAACCTTGCTTTTTGCCCTAGTATTGCAGGGCTGGGGACTTAGCTTAGTGGCTCAAGCCCTTGCCTGGTAAGTGCGAGGTTGTGAGTTTGATCCTTGGTACCAAAAAAAAAAAGAATCAAAAGGCAGTCCTAGTATTGCCAAAAAGCTGTTTTCTTTAAGCCATTTCATTTTTCTAAACCTCATGTTCCCTTATAAGATGAGGATAATAATGTTCACTCTAGCTACCTCACAGGGTTGTTTTGATAATCAACTGAAAGAAAGTACGAGGTCGTACTTCAAACTTGCAGACACCACACGGTAACACAGGCTTAAAACCAAGCGTGTGACACTGGCTGTATACTGTGGACAATCAGAAGCATTTACAAAACACTACCCGATGCTTACTGGAAAACTAATACATTTTATTTTAGTGTTGAATTATTTCAGATGAAAAATTTCAAACATACAAAAGTACAGACTTAATACATTTACCCTATCACTTGTATTTGGCAAGCTTAAAGTTTTCCTAACTTTTTCCAAAATGTTTTGAAAGAAATAAAAGCTTACGTAGTACAAGCTGAATGTCTCCCTTTTGCCCTGCATGCATTTTAAACGTGCATAGTAATCCTCCAACCAGACTGCAGCCAGGACCTCTGGGAAATGAGTTCGATTGCCTGGACTGCTAACAAACTAGGTAACAGAAGGAAGCAAACCCCTAGACCAAAACCCATTCAGAGCTCACACCCCAGAGGGTCCAGGAGGTGTTCAGCACTGAGGGCCCCCGAGAAATGCCTTGCTCAGCATCAGGCATTCTCATCTCAAATGCTGTTCTTCAGAGCAACACAGGTAGCCGGGACTAATTCCACTCTTTAGGGTGCTCAACTTCACCCCGACGGTGAAGTCATGAAACTGGGTTGATGCCTGAACTCAAGGAAGCAGCACCACTTACACGCTGCTGACAGGGCGAGCAGGCAAGAAAGCAGCAGCTCTCGCCGTGCCCGCTCCAGCAGCGGCAGCTCGGAGCCCGGGCAAGGTCACCGAGCACTGGGTTTCTCCATTGGTGCAGCAAGGACAGTAGCTGTCAAGTTTCCTCTAGACAGGAATGGGCAAACTCTGCAAAGGGCCAGAAAGTAAATTATTCTGGGCTCTGCAGGTCATGATCTCCGCAGCTGCCGCTGGACCGCAGCCATAGGCATAAGCAAACTAGTGGCCGGTCAGCCGGCCTGCAGCAAAGTTTTACCTGGAAAACACACGGCAGTCAGATCTGACCACAGATTAGCGCCCCGGCTCTAAGGGACGCACTGTGTGTGGAGTTCCGAGTAAGGTGCTGCTATTTTTTTATTACAAGTTTAAAAGTATGACAAAAAGTAGAGCTAATCAATTAGCCGGCCTGTCAGGAACTGCACGGAAAGATGCGTCTGGACACGGACCTGCTCCGAGCAGAGTCAGGCCTTGTTCGTGAGCTCAAACAGAGACAGGAGGCTGCTTGTAGGAAGCCGTGCAGGCAGAGGGGTCCACACACACACACTGGGGTGACAGTCCCTGCACGGGACAGCGGGAACACATTAAGTCTTCCAATGGAAGTGCACTCGCTCGCTAACGGTATTTTAACGTCACAGATCTGACAGTAAACTCTCACAGAAACATCACACTCGGTGCACTCTTGCTTTCTGTCTCATTTTACAAGAGCATTAAGGAGGTACAGTATTTTAATCGCAATTCTGCTAACACTCTTATGCAGAAGCCTGCTGGTATGTCTTCTATGAAACTTTTGTGCTTAAGAAAGGCAGGATTAGGTATTTTTCTGAAATGGAGTTTCTGTGGTCATTTTTGGTTACCAAAATACTCATACAGCTTTGGGATTTTTTTTTTCTTGGTATTTTTTGAGACAGGGTCTCACTATGCCGTTCAGGCTGGCCTTGAGCTCACTTTGTAGTCCAGGCTGGTCTCGAACTCACAACGATCCTCCTGCCTCGGTCTCCCGAGTGCTGGGATTACAGGTGTGCGCCACCACGCTCGGCCGCTTTGGGATTTTTTAATGGTATATATTTATGGTATGTGACAAAACATGACACACACCGTACGATCTCAGTCCTGTAAAATGGGATGCTGCGTGTCCACACAGGACCCAGCAGGGAGTGTCCAACTGAACTTCTCATGCTTCTGCATGGTTTTGCTCTTGGCGTCTTGTGTTCCCGTTTCCTATAAGGCACCTATTAATTTTTTAAATAGTAGTTATTGTAAAAATGTGTTCAAAATTAAAAAGCCCCTCAAAGTTAGTAAGGCGCATTCACATCAACTCAAATACCAGCCTTATAAGGAGGCGGGCTATTAAAACTGTTTTCTAGATTTAAAAACGTAGAACTCAGAAAGAGTAAGGCTCTCACCTGTGGTGACAGCTGTTAAACAGCAAAGCTGGACTCTGAATCTGCCTCTGAACTCCGCCTGTTGTCTTCCACCCCCACCCCCACCCGTCAGTGGGGCTAGGCTGATTAAAGATGCAGAGATGTCGTGAAGGTCAGCTTGGCAGAACGTGAATGACAAGCTGCGCCCATTCGCTGGACGGTACACTCGGGTTAAGAACCAAGCCGCGAGCGCCAGAAGGCCCCATGGTCAGCCGGAGCTGCCCCCGTACCTTCACTCCTGGGGCCTAGCGGGTAAGCGAGGGTATGAAGACTGGACGAAGCCAGGCTGTTCGTCTCTTTTTCTTGAGCCACAGCTAAGGTATCATCCGCGACGCAGCTGACCTCAGGCCTCAATAACCTGTCGCTGTCATGGGCTCGGTGAACGTTCATCCTCAGACCCTGTATCCTGAGCTGTGTGCTTGATCACGAGAGATCCTACAGACAGAAGTACACATCGTTTAGAACCCACAAACCCGGTTTCTCTGGACCCCCAAGGTACGAAAGCCAAACTGAGAAGTGACAGCTCTCTTTCTTGTTTCTGTGAGAAAGGGGCATCGCGAACATTTCTGTGATTTTAGATTGAGAAGACTGGGCTTGCTTTGTCTTGACCAAATCACTAGGCACACTGATAAACTTACCACCAGGCAGCAGTTTTACGCTTTACCCATGAATGGGTATCAGGTCCCTTGACATTGGACACGCACATTTGTACATGTTGAATGGAGGGACAATAATCTGATGTTTGAATCACAAACATGAAGGGTGGGTAAAGAGTACAAAGAAAATCTGCCTAGTTTTTAAAAAATGCCATTAAGACTCTTGCAACAATGAAACACTAGACCCAAAGATCAATGGAACAGATGCAGAAACAACTGCAGACACATTAAGCGAAATATCTTTGGCAAAGGTGCCCAACACATTCACTGGAAGAAAGACAGCCTCTTTAATAAATGGTAAATAGTAAATAAAAACTGGCTCTGCACATGCCGAAGATTAAAGCTGGATCCGTATCTTTCACCACGCACTAAACTAAACTCGAAATAGATCAAAGATCTTAATATTAAAACAGAAACATTAAACAATGAAATGCAGGAAATTAAAAGCAATCACAATCATAATGCAGTAAAAAATGGCATGCGAGGTCATCTGAGCTTTTAAAAAACTAGCTTTAACTTGTATTCAAATTCTTTTTCCTCATTTTCACCTTCCAAATCTTACACTTAACCCCAAAAGCGACCTCAAACATACGATGCCATCAGCTCTCCCCGCAGCCGTCCACAGTGCCCAGAACACAGAGAGTAGGAGCCTCAGGCAAGACCCTGGCTGATACCAGGCAGAATGGAGGAGCAGCAGGAGCCACGTTTCCCTTCTGTGCTGCGTGGCCCTGACTACCGCAAGCGTTCGGAAGCCAGCCTGCTTAGCACGCAGTCCGCACGGGGCTCGTTCCCACCCGGCACTGGAAGGAATGTCTTAACCCGCCAGCGTTTATACACGGAAAGTCTTAATGCTCTGGACTTCCAGATGTACCAGGCAGGTAGTAGGTGTCAATAACCAGCCGTAGGGCAATCCATTCAGGACCTCTCCCGTCTCTCAGGAGCTATTCCGATTCTCTGCTCCTTTTCCCCAATTTTCTCACTCTTAAAAAAAATCTGTAAAATAAACACTGAATCCCTTCATAATCTCCATTAAAACATGAGCATAAGTCTGCTCAGCTCAGCCCTATTTTAACTTGGATAAAACATAAAAATAACCACTTTGAAAAGATGGACCCATGCACATACATGAAAATAAGTCGCTTTAGGGAAGAAATACTTTCAGTTGATAAAATTGCTATTTTTTTTTCCCCCTCTGGCACCAGGGATTGAACTCACGACCTTGTGCTTGCCAGGCAGGCGCTTACGCCACTGAGCTAAATCCCAGGCCCTTGTCTTTTTGAGGCAGGGTCTCACTATGCCATTCAGGCTGGCCTTGAGCTCACTTTGTAGCTCAGACTGGTCTCAAACTCGCAATGATCCTCCTGCCTCAGCCTCCCATGTGCTGGGATTACAGGTGTGAGCCACCAGGCCCAGCTAAGATCATTATTCTTAGACCATGGCTTTTACCATATGAAGCTGACTAAAGGAGTAAACATACTGGTAAAATACCTGATATGTGCCTATAGTCTTTTCAGAATTGCCCTTCCTTAAAGAAGAAACGTATTTACAACAAAAAACAAAGCCACTTAAAATTCATCCCTTGGGTTGGGGATATAGCTCAGCAGCACAGCACCTGCCCGGCAAGTGCAAGGTCCTGAGTTCGATTCCCAGTACCAGGGGAAAAAAAATTCATCCCTAAGGTCAAACAGAAGCCCCAGTGCCCTCGAGTTTGACTAAGAAGATGTTAAAATCTACCTTAAAGAACAATATGAAGAAGCCTGGGCCAGGGATGCAGTGCTTCTCTCCCATGGGAGGCCCTGGCTTTGATCCCTATAACCAAAAGAAAAAAGAAGGTCCATCAATTTTTTTTTACCCTAGCATTTGGGACTTGTCTTAGTTACCGTTCTCATTACTGAGAAAAAAGAGCTGACACCCAAGATTAAAACAGATTCGGCTCAGTGTGCAGAGGCTTCAGTTCACAGATCGCTGGCTCCAAGGCAGGGCGGCCTGGCAGAGGGGCATCGCAGAGCAGAAACGCTCAGTCCATGGCAAAGCAGGGCAGGCAGAAGGCAGCAAAGCAGCAGCAACAGCAGCCCTGAGACTCCATCCAGGCTACACACGCTCAGGGCGTGCAGCTCTCACTCCCAGAGTGGGCCTTCCCGTCACCCGCACCCAGGACTACGCCGAGCCAGGCAGGAGGACTCAGTTAGTAACCACATCCTCAACTGCAGCATCACACCCCAGATCCAGCCACCTGGAAGAGCCCCACCTATGACATGAGGCTTCTGGGGGGACAGCTAGACACAAGCCATAACAGGGCTGAACCCAGGGACGCTACCGCTGAGCCACACCCCCAGCCCTATTTTTATTTATTTATTTTGAAACAGGATCTTGCTATATTCCACTCTACCTATGGCTACCGCCTCACCACCCTCCAGTAGCTGCTCAAGGAATGCTTCAAGCTTCAAAAAATCCTTCAGGATAGTCCAGAAAGACACAATGAAGCTACCAATGATAAAAGGTCTAACAGAACGAATACACCAGGTAGGGTGACCAGGTAAGTAGAAAAGGAAGAAAGATAATCAGCAACAGGAAAATAATGCAATGAGAGGAATAAGTCAACATCCATCAGTAATAACTCTCCTCGTGAGCGATCAATTCCCCAATCAAAAGACAAAAATTGGCAGAATGGATCAAGAAACAAAATCTAGTATTCTGTACACAAGAAACACATTTAACCCAAAAACAAATTCATAAACTAAAAATCAAAGGGTAGAAAACAACATGTCATGCAATGGAAATTCCCCAAAAAGGCAGGTGCAAGTATCCTATTTTCAGACAAAGTGGAGCTCAAAACAAAACTAAACAAAAGAGGCAAAGAAGGTCATTACATATTAGTTAAGGGAATAACTCAACAGGAAGAGAACAATTTTTAACATATACTGAAAAACAGTGCACCCAACTTCATAAAACAAGTACAACTGGAGACAACATCGTGTAGGTTCCTCACCAGCTTAGATTTGCAGGCCCTGGCCAGTTCCACTCCTGTGCAAACTCCGGGGGCCCTGTGGACCGGTACCCAGCTCAGTGCAGAGGCACAGGTGCCCACCGTCGGATGCCCGTAGCCAGCACTGGCCAAAAAAGCTGAACAGTCTCACTTTGGAGAAGTTGTGGCCGGTGCCAGAGGTTCCTGGGACCGCACTACCCACGTGTGTGGAAGAAATCAGGAATATGCCAAGACGAAGAGGGAGAGGGCAATCTCTGGCACCCAACCCAAGCAGCGCGAGTCCGGGAGAGGTAAACACGGAGGAGATTGGGAATTGCGCACCTGAAATGTCTGAACTGCTGTCAACTGAAGTGAAGAAAGAACTTCGTGAAGCTATAAGAGAAATTAGAACAGAAATTCTACCCCAGGTAAAAGAAGAAATGAAAAATATAATAAAAGAATTACTAAGCATCTGTAAAGAAGACACAGATAAAAAAATAGAGGAGCATAGGAAAATGAGGGAAACCATGAATGAACAATATAAGAGATTTAGAACGCATGAAACAGATTCAAAGAGATATCTAGAAAATTAAAAACTCCATTGAAAGCTGACAAAAGTACCTGAAAAAAAATTGAAGCTAGACTTTCAAACCTCGAAGACAGGTTTGCGGCTTGTGATCATGAAAGGAAAGATCTCTTAAAAAATAAGGATTCAGGAAGTAACAATTCAATGGCTGCAAGACAATTCAAAGAAACTTAAGAATTAAAAACGTGAGTGAAAAAGCAGAGGTCAAGACAAATGACATCAGGACCCTATCTATTTATAGAAATAATTACTGAGAACTTCCCAAGCATGGCAAAAGAAAGTGACATTCAAATAAGTGAGGCATATAGAACTCCAGCTAGCCATAACCAAAACAAATTTATACCCAGACATATAATAATCAAGATCCCAGAAATTCAACTCAAGAACAGAATATTAAAAGCTGTTAGAGAAAAGAAACAGATCACCTATAAAGGAAAACCCATCAGAATCACGTCAAGTGGGGCCAGTCGACTGAATGGAGAGGAAAAATAGGGAGCCATGGCAGGAAAATAGCATGGCAGAGACAACGCAGTGCAAGAAGGCCGTAACTATTAATGTAGAGGGCCTTAACGCACCAATAGAAAGAAACACAGGCAGAGTGGATCAGGAGACAGGATCCATCAATATGCTCTATACAAGAAACACATTTAACGAGAAAGAAAATTCATAGACTAAAAGTCAAAGGAGAAAGAACAATACCCTATGTGACAGGGAGCCAAAAAAAAAAAAAAAGGTAGGAGCAGCTTACTCATCAACTGCAGAATGGGTAAGAAAGACATGGCATTTTATATGGTGGCAACCTCGGCTATAAAGGAAGAGAACCTCCAGGCTCTTGTAGGTGGATAGAGGCAACTTGAGATCATGCTCATGGATGAAATGGTTCAGAGTCAGATGGGTAAATTTCATTTGTCTCCCTAGTATAACAAACTAAAGGAGTTAGTGGGATCCAAAACGTACAATACATATTGGGAAAGTCAAAAGGGAGGAATTATCTAAAAAGGGAAGGAAGTGACCACTGTTAATCTATTATCATGATTTGAAACTCATATTGTCTTCATAGTTCTAATTAGTTTCGTTTTATTCTGATTTGTTTGATTTTATACTTGCTGGCATAGACAGCTATTTTAAAGATAACAAAATATGTAATTGCAGGCATCTAGGATCCAATTATCTTCTTTTAAAACCCTGTATTGCTTTCATTGTTTTGATTGATTTTACTCTATTCTGTGTTTTTGATAGCAATATGTCTGAAGGTGTAGGCAACTATTCTGAAGATAATAAGAAGCATTATGGTAGCCACTGCTGCTTTCCTAGTATCTTGAAGCTCTGTATTGCTTACATTGCTCTGCTTTGTTTTGTTTTATTTTTACTGGTTTTATTTTGTTCTACTTTGTTTGATTTTATCCCTGATGGTATGGGCAGTTATACTGCAGATAACAAGAGGCATTATGGTAGCCATTATTGATTGCTTTTTACCCTGTTCAGAAGTCATGTACCACGTTCATTGTTTTGTTGTGATTGACTCTACTCTGTTTTATTTTGTTTGGTTGTATTCTTTTCAAAATTAAAAACAAAAAAAAAAGTACAGCTGAACATAAAAGATCATAAACACAATTACAGTAGGGGATTTCAATGCCCCACTGTCACAAGTAGATCAACTAGACAAAAAATGAACAAACAAATAATCAATTGAATAAAACCTTTCAACAAATAGACTCTGTGGAAATCTACATTATTCTATCCAACAATAGAATATACATTCTTCTCAGCCATACGTGGGACTTTCTCCAAAAGAGACCACATACTATCCAATGAAGCATGCTTAAGTAAATGCAAAAGAATCAAAATTATACTATGTATATCATCAGATCACAGCTCACTGCAACTACAAATCAATGGCAAAAGAACACAGAAATTATGCAAATGCATGAAAATTAAAGAATACTTTTGCACAATCAATAGTTACAGAAGAAATCAAGGAAGAAAAAAGACAACTGTGTAACTAAATAATCCCAGTGCAACAAACCAGAACTTAAGTGACACAATGAAAGAAACTGAGGAGACTGAGACTAAAAATAAATAATACGAAGAATCAACAATTAAGAGCTGGTTCTTTGAAAGAATAAACAACAAATTGTCTAGGACAAATCCTTAGCCAATTTTACAAAAAAAAAAAAAAAAAAAAGGAAAAAAGGTAAAATCATAACAGACACTGCCAAAATCCAAATTAACTACTTTGCAAACCTATATGCCAAGCCTACCTCCAGATGGATTCTCTACAGAATTTTAGAAAAACTTCAGTAAATATATGACACCAATGCTCCTTAAAGCTCTTTAGGGAAATGAGAAGGGAAGGAGGACTCACAGTCATTCCTGGAAGCTAGCATTACTCTGATTCTAAAACCAGACAAGGATCCAACCAAAAAAGTAAGTTCCATGGGGTTGAAGATAGGATTCCAAGCCCAAGATCTGGGGCTGGTACATACAACCTTCCTATGCCAATAATGAGCACACCTAGCACCTTTTTCTTTAAGTAACTGCTATTACCTCCAGATAGGCTGAGTATAACTGGGTAGACGAGAGTCTAATTTACATAAAGGGCTCTTCATCTTTTGATTGCACTGAACTGGTTAAGATCATTCTAATGTCATCTTTAAGCTAGTCACAATCCAAGGCATATAACAGACCAACCAAAGGCCATGATTCCCAGGAAAAAGCCAATTAACATACACAACAAAATCTCCAGGCTGAGGTCCCTAATGTCCAAGTCTAAATGCTTGGCAGCACCAGATTCTGAATTTCAGATTTTTAAACTTTTTTGGGGGGTGGGGGGGAGTACAGAGTCTCCCATGTAGTTCAGGCTGCTCTCAAACTTAGCAGTGTTCCTTCCTCAGCCTCCCCATATTGCAAGTGTGTACCACCAGCCCTGGCAGGTTTTGGAACATCTGCATATGCATAATAAGACATCCTGGAGATGGGACTCAAGTCCAGTTATAACATTCATTTGCATTTTATACCATACAGCCTAAAGGTAATTTTATATAATACAGACACTACTTGTTTAACAACCAACTTCTGTTCCTGTAACTAGGTCATTAAATGGACTGGTAACTAAATGAAGGAAGTGTACATAGTATCTATGTACATTATCATATTCAGGACAAAGAAAATTCCAACTTGATGACTCTGCTTTTACATGTCATGCAGTACTGTACTATACAGTACAATCGGCAAAAATTACAGTGCTGTACAAACATGGTATACTGTATTCAAAAACAAAACAGAACAATAACAAAAAAACCCACTGAGGCTCTATCAACAAGCTGGACAGAAATGTACAACAAAGAAAGCCCAGCGGTAAGCTGAGCAGCAGGCTGTAACTCCACAGTCATTAACAGGTAGCTCATCAAATGAGTATCTGTGCTTTTAATAATTCTGTGCATGAAACAAAATTTTAACAGTATGGAACTTTCCACTTGTGGCCTTAGTTTTCAAAAGGTCAAACAACTGTGGCTTTTGGAGCATTTCAGATGCTTTCCTTTTAGACCCCAAGGCCTTTATCCCACCCCCTTCTTGAGACAAGCTGCTAAACTGTCCAGCCTGGGCTTGAAACTTGGATTCTCCTTGCCTCAGCCTCCCCAAGTGCTGGGGACACAGGTGTGTGCTACTCTGCCTGGCTCCTCATTTCTTCCATTGTATATTATTTGAGATAATTAAGCTATTTCACTCCTTTGTTGAGAGGGCTATTTTGATCATTTTTCATTTTTTTCTAACATATGCCTAAAGCTACACATTTCCCTTCATGCATGACTTCAGCTAGTTCTGACACAGCGCACTTTAATTGTCATTCCATTCAGCCTATGTTCTACATCTCACTGCGATTTTTTTCTGACCAGGGCTATTCAGAAGTGCTGCTTAATATTCCAATGTTTGGGGACTGTCTCAGTTACCTTTTCTTGTTGCTGAGACAAAACGCCCAACATCTGAAGTACTTAGCCAGCCGTCTGGAGCGGTTTCAGCCTATAATCGATCAGCTGGCTCCAAAGCAGGCAGGCATGGCAGAGGGGCAGAGGAAAAAAGCCGATGACAGGCAGGAGCCAGCAAAGCAGCCAGCAATGACCGCAGCCCTCCTTCTGTCCCTTCTGCTCCCTCCAGGCTACCTACCTGGGTGGGCAGCACTCACCCGTAATCCCAGCATCACACCCCCTACATCCAGTCACCTCCAAAAAGCCCCATCTAGGACTGCATGACGCTTTGAGGTGACATCTAGAGACAAGCCGTAACCAGGACATTCTTAGCTGCTGACTTTGAGCTTGACTCCACTTGTTCACACAGCATGACGGTATAATTGAGACTACTGCTAAATGGTCTAGGGTCAGCTCTAAATAACTTTTCAAGTACCCTTGAAAAAGAACAGTATTCCGCAACTGTTGGGTGCAAACGAGGCCAAAGGTATAAATAGTGTTACACCTTCTGTAGCAGGAGCGGGAAAACTACTACCCCTGTCTATTTCTAGAAGTTTTATCAGAACACAGTCTTGTCTGTTGAGGAATTACCTGCGGCAGCTTTTGCACTATGAAAGTGTGGCCCACAAGACCTAAGATACGAGGCTCTTGGCCTGGGAAGTGTGCCACTCGTGTCCTAAATCCTCCCCTCCAGGCGCGCGGTGCGGCCCTGGGGAGATCTACGCGGGCCTTCCACTCAGAGCCCCAGTGCCGGGGCCCCAGCGCCTGCGGCTGCACGCCCAGCTTCTCAGCGCTCGCTTCTGCAGGCTCCCGGTCCCTTGGCAGCTGCTCCCCAATACCTGGGACACTCGGGCGGGAAGGAGAGATTGCGAACGCCGGGCCGGGCTCGCCTCGGCTGACTTCCTTCCCCGGGCGGTGTGCACGCGAGTTCCCACGCACGCGGTACCCTGACGCGCTGCCTGCGAGGAGCCGCTCACTGGGCGCGGGGACGCTGTCCCCGGTGCGCACTGCTGTGCGGACGCGCCAGGGCGGCTCGGGGCACCGGGGCCAGCGTGCTGCAGCGAGCGCGCACGGTTTGCCACCGCTGCTCCCGGCTGACCTTCCTTGGCACAGCGATCACGGGTTCAACCCCTCTGCCACATCCCTTGCCCGGACACCCAGAGCAGCGCTGGGGTCACCGAGGGGGGCTGAGCCAGGTTGAGGAACGCTAACCACACCTTCTCTCAAGGAGCTGACGCCTTCAGACAGATGTGGGGGGTTTCCCGTTGTTTATATTTTCTTCCTGCTCTTAATAGGTTTTGTCTGAGAGAATGAGAGAACGTCAGTCATTAAGTAGAAGCCCAGTCCCTGTGTTTTATAAAAAATGTTCGATAACATCTTGCAACGGTTGCATGGAAAGTCAACAACTGGACCGCACATCATTTAGCTTATTTCCATCTTCCTCCCTGTAGAGCACTAGAGGAGAAAAAACCAGGGTGTTTTTCTTGTTCTACACTCACCACAACACACAAACAGTAATTCTTCATTTCATAGTCTATCATTTAAAATGTCAGGATGCACCGACCTTAAAATCATGAATATATGTAATACCACTTCATTTTCCTGAAAAGTTATCGGCAGATTGATGTCTTTAGGCAACACTCTGGTCTTAATACAAGTGTGCTGCATTATCTACCTAGGCATTATCCACCTAGATTGGGCTCCAACTTTCCACCCTCCTGCCTCAGCCTCCCAGAGTGCTGGCATTGTAGGTGTGTGCCACTGTGCCCAACTTCACTGAAGATTTTTGATAATGACCACCACTGGTCCTTGGGCCTAGACGATCTTATGACAGAGACTGTCATAATTAGCTTCAGATTTTTCTACCTGTTCTGTTGCTACCAAACTGATTCACAAAGGTTCACAGCAAGTGATATGACTCACAAATTCTGCCACACTTCAAGAAATTACATCAATCTTACACTCTTTCCAGAGAACAGAGAAAGAGGGATTATTTCTCAACTCATTTTCTGAGGTCAGCATAACACTAAGCCAAAATCTGCTGAGGACATTACTAAAAAGGACTATGGACCATTCTTTCTCACAAACATGCGCACCAAAATCCTAGACAATAACCAGAAAAGTAAATGTGGATACCTAACAAGGGTAATGACAAAGGTTGGTGTAAGATTCAAAAATCAATATAGTGCACCAACTACAAGAAATATACTGAATAAATAACTAAAAACATGGAAACAGTATTGATAGCTAAGTTTCTTTGTTTT
>RJWT010024067.1:0-16530 GCA_004365215.1 Cuniculus paca | reverse complement strand
TAGTTGTCCTCCCTCCACCCGTCTTCACAAGGTCTAGGTGTGTCTCATTCCAAACCTCCAAACCTCCTCTTCTCATAAGGAAACTAGTTATGCTGGATCATGGCTCACCCTAATGGCCTCATTTTAATGTAATTATCCACTTAAAGCTGAATGTATGAAGTCCGATGTGGTGGCCCATGCCTTCAACCCCAGCACCAGGGAGGCTGAGGAAGGAAGAGCTCCTGCAAATTCAAGGCCGGCCTGGACTACACACGTAGTGAGTCCAAGGCCAGCCTGCACAGGAGACCCTGTCTCAAAAAAAGGAAGTTAAATGTATGGATCTGGAGGATCAAGTCAGTCAATGACAAATTACTCACAAGGGGACTCTGCTTAAAAGATGGCATCAGAGAAGGCTCAATTATATAAGACAAAGATGAGAAATTTTATACTTTCCCTGAGACTCCGTGTCTGCAGCATATTAAAGTTACATTTGACAAAATTCACTTCATCCACTGATTGCCTTGAAACCTGGTTGAGGTCTCTACAAACACAGGGTCATCCAGTTTACACTACTGATATTTTCCTCCTGGTTCCTTCTACGGTGAGGGAGCAGAGACATTGGCCAGGGGAAATTTTCTCCCTATAACAGTTGGTAGTGGAAGCACTGGTCAAATTTCCTTCTACTTTACATTATTCTAGACGAGATCCAGTGGGGTATTTTGATCACAAAGAAACACAAATCTGATAGAAGAAATGGACAATGACATTCTCTGCGTCATTCAGTCTCCCTTGGCTTTAGCGTTTTCAAAAGAAAACATGGAATCTATAACATGGATATGAACATATCAGACAACCACGAAAATGCACAGATAAAATTGGCCGTTAAGGGGCTTTGTCAGTGTGAGTTTTCTACCAACATTCACTATTGACAACCTTTGTTTTCCCCTGGTCAGGTGCTCAGCAGAGAGAAGCAGCGTGGCTCATCAGCCCACAGTTTATTTCATGACCCCGTTAGGAGTACAGGATTCATCTTCTTCCTGTGATGACCCCCCTGCTGCTTGCAGGACTCAAGCCAAACACCTGGCTGGATGCAGCGCACTTACGCATTGAAGCGGGCTCGGACCACCACCCGGCAGAAGTTTCTGAACCTGTGCTCTCGCCCGACTATGAAGAGCGGCTTGTCGAAGTAGGGATGGTTCTCTCTCAGCTCCTCCTCCTGGACTTTCCTTGAAAGAGACAGTCACCGAGAGAGTCAGGCCACATCCACCATCCCCACGGGAGAGCCGCAGACCACTGCAGTGCCCTTACCTTTTCATTTCTGCTTGCTCCTTTTTCTCCTGAATCATCTTTATTTCACTGTCTTCCCTTTGTGCGTTTCTGTACCTCACTGTATTGGAATGCTAGAAGTAAGTGAAGAGGAGGCACATTACAATGGGAGATTTCTTGAAGGACAGAACATCACTATTTTAAAAACTTTGAAATTAATATATACACATACATATCTATGTGGTGTGATCAAAACATACAGTGAAGGTTTATATTTAGAAATTATTACAGTAAAAGACACATTGCCATTAATCCCCCACGAAGCGCTCCTCCTTGTTTTGAATACACTTCTCCCATCTTTTTTGCCCCTTTCTGAAGCAGTTCTGGAAGTCCTTCTTCTTGAGTGTCTTTACAAGATGTGATCAAAAATACAGTGAATGCTGCTGTCAAATGTCATCCAACAGAAAGGCAGGCTTACAGAACATTATAGTAAGTCCTCATCCACCTTCGTCACTGGCCCTGGCACTATGGTCTTTTCTCTGGTCTTTTCTCTAAGTCAAAATGGCCATGAATGGTAAATGCTTTGAATCAATTCAGGAACCCCAAGGCAGCCAGGACATTGCCACTAAAAACTCTCACACAAGAGGATTTCCAAGAAGGATAGGATGTGTTTCAAGTGAGAAAGAGTATTTTGAAAAGGACTAATGGCAATGTATCTTTTACAATAATAAATTTAAAAAATTTAAATATTCACTGTATTTTTTATCAGATCTTATAGACTATATTTTTTATCAGATTGTATAGAGTATATTTAGCTATAACACATATAATTATCGCATATGGAATATATAGCTATAACAATTATATGTATAGTTAAATGACTATAAATATCTTGCAAAGGACATTTTTTTCCTCTAAAAATTGTTTATTGAAATTTTCATAATGTTCTGGGTATGGGTCTCCCACTGAGAATATGGTAAGAGGGGAAAAAAATACCTAATCCCTGTTCTTGTTGAGCTGATAGACTAATCAGGGAAGATAGGGAAAAAAAATCAAAATAAGTAAATACTGTACATTAGTGGATGCTTCGTGTTTTAATAATAATTTTCAAAAACCTGAGTGTGCTAGAAGACAGGTAGATTCACTATGGATGTGGTATTTGGGCAGAGGACTAGAAGGCCAGCGTGCAGGCTACTGGCTTGCACAGAAACATGTCCTTTTGGGGAGGGAAGAGCCAAGATTCCCGCTCAGGAGGAGCCGGACAGCAGGAACTGTGCCAGAAGTGGCAGGATCGGAGGGCAGGCAGGCTGCACCAATCCGAATCCAGGTTACGTGGACTCTGTGGGAGGTGGGCAGTACTGTTCATGTAACACCATAGACGTTAAAAGAAGCATTTCTTAGTCCACTTATCTGTACCTTGTGTTATTAGGGATAAGTGAAAATAGTAAAATTTTCTAATTCAAATGTCTCCAATTATGGCAGAAAAGACATTAGAAGGATGTTGTATGAAATGATCTGAACTGCAGGACATTTCTCTATGGAGAAGATGGTGGATGGATTTTGTTATATATCTGTATGAAAAATATGCTACGTCTGTAAGAAGAAATTTCTGGACTTGAGACTGCTCAAACTGGGCCTTTGTTGTACGTATTTCAAGGCACACTTTCAAATCCAAGTTCTAATTTGATTCTTCAGCAGACGGTAGATGCCCACTGAATTATGTTGAGGGAAAGTGTTCAGAATGAATGTTGCCACTGAATTTTTCCTTGGCAATTTTCTGTGGGCAACATGCCTGACTCTAAAAGGTAAGTGCACAGCCTTTTGTTGGAACTGATCATAATTCCGTATCAATCATATGATAACCAATCAGACAGAGCTCTGGATTTAAAAAAATCTAAGCGGAAACAGCTACATGCCAACCAGAACCATGCCAATATTGGGTGAGAATAGGGGATCTCGTCACCAGCTTCTTGTTCTCATTTTTGCCTGGAACACTGAATAAGGACAGACAGCAGATGTGGGAGTGAAAGCAGATGTAGTGCACTGAATACTCCAAAAATTCTTAGGAAATAAGAGACAAATGAAGAAAAAGACCGAAGCCCATGACATTGCCCACTTTATTAGCTCTTCTTTTCCAAGAGCCATTCCTGTCTCTGAACATTTAGGACTGCGTTCTTAGCCAAGTTGTTCAGATTCGAACTCAGGCCTTCATTCCACTCAGAACCTCTTTAACTCTTTCATGGTGATCTTAGCATGGTACAGCTGTTGGGTAGCCTGAGCTTTGGCCTCTCAGCTTTTTCACTGGGCTCACCTCTTAGCTTCATTTATGTCTCTGGGCTGCTGCAGAGGGGTCCACCCTGACCACTGAATCTAAAACTCCCTGCCCCAAATTTCTACGCATGATTTCTTTGTGCTGCTTTATTTTACTTCACACAACAAAGCAAATGTGTTACACAGTGGAGAGATGATGGAAAATTTGTTTTTTTACACGCTTCTAGTCTGTCTCCTTTTCTAGATTGTAAGCTCCAGGAGGGCAGGTGAGTCCATTTTGTGTTCACTACATCTACATCTCATCACTCCCAAGAGGACCTAGCACAGATGGCATTTGGTAAACAGCTACCATGTCAGCAGACACATGAATAACCTATAGTCTAAAAAAATTCTTGGCAAATTCTATGTGGCCTTTGACAGAATTCTTCTAGAAAAAAAAATTTGTTTTTTAGTATGTAAAGTCCTGAAATTCTAAATATTCCAGAATATTTGGGACCTGGTAAATATTCAAATTCAATAATGTGAATCATTCCTATAAAATGATTTAAATTTCCTTAGCTTCAGTCAAATGACACAGACACGTCACTCCTGTGTTACTCTTTAACTAAGACATGTGCTCTGGATTTTTCCAGTTAGCAGTCATTTTTTTTAGTCCTGGCCGTGCAATTTATTTTCTGTGTTGTTTTCTGATTTCCTCTGGTATGAATGTGAAGGAGACATGGCAAGATGATAGAAAGACTGAGGCACCAGAATCATCTAGTCAGACATTTAAATACTTTCGTAACCACGTTTCCAAAATCTGAAAGCTTTGTTCATAACTTACATCTTGAGTCAAAGTTTCAAGAGATTTCCCCCTGCTGATCCTCTGGCTGTTTGATCCATGTCTCAGTGACCTAAAATAATCACAATCAACGCACCTCAAGATCAAATTTGGACTTTCAAGCAATGACCATGATAAAAAACCAAAACAAAAAACCCACAACTTTTCTTATAGACCCTCACAAACGTCTCACTTCTTTTTCATAACCAAAGCTTATTGTCGCGCCAAATAGCTTTGATCCCAGCTAACAATTTTCCCTTCTGATCTTAAAAGTGAGAATTTGGCTATCACCAAGGAAAAAGACTTTGAAATACAGATGTTTTGAATACTTGATTTGGACTGTGAGTTTCATTGTTGTTATCACTGGCGAATAGAACTCAGTCCCTCACCAGAACCCGGCCTCCAACCAGAGTGGTGGGGGTGGCTTTGGACAGCTGCACACTTGTGCAAACCTTCTTCCCGTGGGGTTCCGAGGACAGTCTTGCCTGAACGTTTACCTGCGCTCTTGGCGGATGTGATGCTGTACACTGAGGATTGACCTTTCTTTTGCTGGTTGCCCTTCAAATGATCCGCTCAGCATGCGCTGTCGAGTGCAAGCTCTGGGAAAAAAGGAGCCCCGGATAAACGCACTATTTGTCCGCACAGGATGAATAATACATGACTACTCATTACTCTTACTAATTTTAAGAAAACACCAACGAAAAGGCAAAATACAGCAAATGACATAAAGGAAAATAGCCATTAGAATACTCAAATCGCATAAGTTTCACAGCTATGAGGAAGAGCTAGAAAATAATTGCCCTCGTCCTTCTGCCCCTATCCCCTATTTACAAAACATGATAAGGATTTCATCAGGATTCTGTAAGCGTCCAGTGCAGCCTACCCACAGGCAATCATGACGTTGGTTATGAATTTAAACAAGGGGGTTTCTAATAAAAGTTCTTAGGAAAGGATTTGTCCAGGCAGACCCCTGGAATAATGAAATACAAGATCCAGAGATATTTGGCAGAAATTTAGGAAAATACGGAAGCACAAAAGGAGAGGCAAAAGTTTTAAAGAGAAGTAACTAAACCTCGAATAAAGTACAACAATGATATAATACTTAACCCTTCTGAACTATGCACTTAGAAATGGTAAAGACGGTACATTGTGTGTGCTATGTGTGTGTTTTGCGACAATGATTAAAATAAAAGCTGGAGTCATTACCTAGAAAAAAATTCAGGCAAAGGCTGTGGCTATCTGGTACCTGGTTACCACTTTCTTTACTCTCAAAAGCATGAAGACTTTTAAAGACAAGTTTTCCTTAGACTGCAACTGGGCTGGTATTAATTTCAGATTTACTAATGAATGAAAACAGGTGGCTGACCCAACACCTGTGATGAGAAAGATTTGGGTGACAAAATAAAACTTCTTTTCTGGAAATCTCTCTCCAGTGGGGAATGACTGGAATTCCCATGAGGTAGAAGTCAAGTGGAAAGAGACTCATACCAGGAGTTAAAAGACTCATGTGCCTGGTATACTATCTCCAGCTAGCTGATATCTTTGGGACTCTGTTTCCTTAGGGTAGAATTAGGGAAAGGACGTGACACTGAAGGTTACTTCACAGCCAATGATTTTATGATATGCAAAACTTATGACCCCACATTTGCCCAACGCCTCAACACAGGTACTTCAACCACTGCCTTCCAGGACAAGTGCATAAATGTCCTAAAATGCATTACGAGAATGATTTGAAATTATTGCTGCTTGTCTGACAGTTAAGGTCTTTGAGAAAAGGCCTTGTAACTATCTACTGTACTTGAAACAGCAGGCTTATGCCACCATGTATATATTTAAGTCTTTAGCTCTCTTGATGAAGATGAAGATAGTTATGGTGAATATCCATGAAGTTTTGAATTCAATAAATGCAAATGTATTCCTAGAAATAAAGTCTAAACAATTATTATTCTTGTTTAGTAAGCAACAGGGACCACTTTGAGTTAAAATCTCAGTCAACATTTTATTGAAACACTGAATTTGTGATAGTGATAGAGGGAGATGGTGCTTATTTCCAGGTGTTGTATACGAAGATGCATTTGTAAGTTCAACTGAGTTGACAAAAATAAAGCATGATTTTATACTACGTATATTTAGGGATTTTTTTTTGGGAAAAAGAACTGAAAAATGTAGGGCTGGGTATCTAGCTCACCGGTCTAAGCGCCTGCCCAGCAAGCGCAAGGTTGTGAGTTCAATCCCCAGGGCCGCAAAAAAAAAAAAAAAAAAAAAAAAAAAAAAAGAATGAGAACTGAAAAATGTGAAATTATCTAGAGGAAATCTATTTGGAGTAACTTATTATAGCCTAGATACCTAGATTCTTGCCATCTGTGTAAACTTCAGCCATATCTTAGTAACTTCTATAGTTTCATTATAAGATTTCCCCAGAGTAGTTGGGACAACACATTTTAAATACAAAACACATACATGTTGGGAATAATATACTAGTTTGAGGGTGGGGCCCTACTTTGCTGGACATGGAAGAGTGTAACTGACTTTCATTTACATGTGGCAAAGATTGCTGGTTGTGTAGGCAAAAAGCCTGTCCGAGAGTGGCTGGGGAACAGTTAGCTCTGTACCTAGGGACTACTGGGCCTAATGGAGTCAGTGTGCCATGGCCCTAGGTGGCCTCTGCAGAGGGGAAATCCTGCTACCCCTCTGGTTGAATGGAAAGGCAAGTTTCCACGGAGACCATAGCTATTGGAAAGATTCCCTTTTCCCTACGACCCTTTTCCCACTCCTCTCCCAACATGTGTCGCTGAAATGGTGGTGAGAAATTTACCTGTTTTCTTCTCTTAGCTCATTTTTCCCCTGATGGATCCAGAGAATTGAGAAAATAATATGAAGAGGGGTTGGAATCTCACCATGCATGTAAATTGCACACTCTGTGTTCTCTGGGTGATTCCCTCTTTGAGCCTGGGGAGGACTGGTTTTTAGCTCTGTTCCGCAATCAGGAAACCTGTGCTTCTCCAGACAAGGACGGGCGCCTCAATGTGTGAGGACGGTCATTTCCTGTGCCCTTTCACTTCCTTTCCTACCTCTTCCTTCTGTGTTCGCCCTAGGGTTTGCCAGAATGATTCTTTTCCTTTCCTTTTTTCTCTTCTCCTCTCTTCCTCTTCTTCCGTCTGTCCCCCTTTTCTCTTTTCTTTTCTTTTCTTTTCTTTTCTTTTCTTTTCTTTTCTTTTCTTTTCTTTTCTCTTCTCTTCTCTTCTCTTCTCTTCTCTTCTCTTCTCTTCTCTTCTCTTCTCTTCTATTTTCTTTTTTCGGTACTGGAGATTGAACCTAGGGCCTTCAAATGAGCTAATCCCCAGCCACCTACCCCTTCCTATTTTGAAATAGTCTCTCTATGTCACTAAGTTGCCCAGGCTTGGCTCAAACTTGTGATCCTCCCCTGCGCGTGCTTCACAATGCTTGGCTTGCTTAGAACGATTTCCAGCTGTATGAAAACAAGCAAGAACAAAAGGTCCATTTTGCTGCGGACCTTTTCACTAATAGAAAACTAAAACTTGTAACCAGTGAGACCAGAGCTCTCTTGGAGAACTTAGTGGGAACCTACTTCAGTGGGAAAGAAAGACTCCAAGAACTTCAGTGGAAGGAGCAGCCAGAGACTTCCTGAGCCCTGAGCAGTGCAGCCCATCCACCTTCTCATCACCTGGGGCTCCGAAGGAAGCCATGCGATCTGAGGACAGAGGAGTCCATCAGGCTCCCCGGACTCCCTCCTCCCTAGCCTTGATGTGGGGAGGTCACCATTGGTACCTTAGGCTCCATGCACCGCTGCCCGTCTCTCCCTCCTCACCTGGCTGACCCTTCCCAGGGCACCTTCCCCACACCTGTGCAAAATCACAGGTGAACACGCTCCATCTTTATCAGTCTCTTCTTGAGTCTGTTCTTGGACCCCATGCTCTGATATGGCATTCTTCCCACTGGGGCTTTTGAGCTAAGAAACTCTGCAGGGAATGCTGGGGTTTCTTAGCTGAAAACTGAAGATTTTATTTCTTTAGAAAAACTGCTAAATAAACATTTGAGTAAAGGCAATGTGCTTGTGAAAGAAAAAGCCTTTGAAGGTTTATGCAGGCTTTGTTTTCCCTCTCAGCTGTATAGAAGGATATTATTAAAACCAAAAGCAAAATTCTCTTCTAGACAGTATCTGTTGCAGCTAATAGCCAGCCTACTTAGCTATAATAATTTACCCACAAAACATGATGTTACAGGTAAACAGATTTCTGGAGATATATAAGTCTATCTAAAACATGCAGAAAACCCAAATTCTATTACACAAGGAGACCAGGACCAAACTTGGGTTCTTGTTGATGAGGAAAGGACCTCAGAAGGAAGGAGGAAATGTAGACTAGGTTGAGGAGGTTGGGGAATGGGAGGAAAGGAGTGGGAAGGAAGCTTTGTCCTGCTTTGGCCCCAGGACACTTGGACATGAGGACTGGCGGAAAGAAGCCGCATCAGTATGCTTCTGCACAAACACTAAATAGCCTCACACTTATGCCACTGTCATATTCTTTGTTTGTGGGATGTATTTTGCTATTTAGGAACCATGTTGGTAAAAAGTTATTTACTTTCACTGGACATGATCAAATTTACTATGAGTTTACAACCTAATATATATAACCTAATGCATGTGCCAAGGCTTGTAGAAAACCATGGTACAATTTTTTTATTTTAAAACCATAAATATGGTTTTATTCTACACAAGATTATATAGTAATTCAAAAGATAACCTACCAACTAGTGTTTTGATACGTGTAGTGCAATTACAAACTTTAATATAAATGGATCCTGTTGGGTGATAGTGCAAATATGGCATTTCTTGCCTATACGAATATTTCACCTATATCAAAGTACAGAAATATGATTTGCTTGGATCCCATGTTCCCATAGCATGCTATTAACCAGGCTTATTTAATGCTTCTACATTTTGTACTTATCAGTTGTTTCTCTTACTGGATTGTGAATTCCCCAGGGGCCACTTTATCACTCATGCCCATAATCCTAGGAAATTCAATTCCTGGACTCTGACTGCTGATGGACAGAATATGGAAGAGAAAAGGTGGAGGTGGGTAAGTAAGAAGAGGCGGGGAAGAGAGGGGGCTGTGTGGGCCGGGCAGGTCCTGCTGTGTAGGTCTCATGGCTCAAAGCAGTCCAGTAGACTTGCAGTTTTATACACAGCAATGCAGTGGCTGATAGAATGTCCTGCCTTTGTCTAAATCCCAATGATGAAGAACTGAGAAGCAAAAGGCTTAAAACCACGCATTTCTGATCTCACTTTAGTTGTGGGACCTTAAGCAAGTGACATGGTGTGTTCTTGGAGCCTTCCTTCCTCATAGCAGAGACACCTTTCTCACTAGCTTCACAGGGAACGGGAGGAAACAGACACTACAAACTTGCAAGGGTTTTGGGAACATCCGTGCTTCATTTAAATGCTTGGTTGCTTTTATTTCCTTTTCTTCTCTTTTCTTTCTTTTGGTTTTAGAGACAGGGTTTTGCTATGTAATTCAAGGTGGTCTTGAATTGAATATGAAGCACAGGGTGGCCTTGAATTCATGGTGCTCCTCCTGCCTCAGTCTCCAGAGGGCTGGGATTACAGGTATGCGCCACCACACCCAGCTAGTTGCTATTATTTCTGTCTCTATCATGTCCCATGTTGTGGTTGATACTAAAATATTCTAGAGAACACTGAGGAGGACTGCACAGCAGGCTTAGCAAAAAGCCGCACCAGACCTCAAGTCTTTTAGGTTTTCTAATCTATGGTGTCTGCTGTTAGGGCCAGATGCTACAACCCCGAACCTGGTCTCCACCCATCTGCTCTTCATACACGTGTTGTAGATTATCCCAAGTCAAGTGTCTTCTGAGATGAACATTTATGATGTTACAGTGCTAGGCAAGCTCCTGAGCTGTCCCGTGATTGCCACCTCGTGGTTTTCATGCTCTTGTGTAATGTCCTTTAGTGACTTGCATCTAAGGAATGAGGGCAACGGCTATCAGACAGGTTACAAAGCACTGTGATGTGTGCCTTCCTAGCTCCCTCTCTCTCTCTCTTTCTCTCATTGACACCGTCTTGCTGCCAGGTTGTGAAGGGCTCCAAGGAGAGCTCCCCTTGTTAGCGGATGGACAGCAGCCTCCACTCAGACCAAACTGAGGCCTTCATGTCACCACCCAGGAGGAACTGGATTCTACCAGCGATCACGGGGTGACCTAGGAAGGACATGCTGCTGGGCAAGGCCAAGTGAGGGCAGCTTTGTGGGAGACCAAAGGCTGGAGAACAGCCGTGTTACACCCAGATTCCTGGCCAAAACTGAGTTGGGAAATTTGGTGCTGAAGTCACTTAAGGTTTGAGTCATTTTGTTATACAGCAATAGGTAACAAATGCAGGTATCACCCTTACCTTAACCTTCCACCTCCATTGTTCCTTTCGAAGCTCAGAATGGCTTCTAAAGTCCTGTTGATCTCTCTCTGGTCTCCCTTCTAGTCTATTCTTCTACTAGCAGGGACATCAATCTTTTCTCTCTGGTGTTTTTGTTGATTACATGTGCTCTGAAGAGCTCCATGAGAGCAAGGTTAACCTTATAACTACCCACTACTATTTCCCAGCTCTTGTGCACAGGTAAATAAATACATACTGTGCTCAGTAAATAAATATTTGCTAAATTCAAAATGCTCTGAAAATCTAATATTTTCCTTTCTTTTTGATCACTTCATACTTATGAAGTATGAAAATAATCACCAACGAAACAGCATGTGTTTAAAACATGCTTTTAAAAGGGAGAAGTTAAATAATCTTAATTTTATCTCCAGTTAGAATACTACACCATTCAAGAGTAACAGGCTGCACACCTTTAATAAATCAGACTCTGAGAGAATAATGAAGCAAATCAGACATTGCCTCTTGCAGCCAGGAAATGTGTCAATCTTTCTGTGTTACATGTGAAAGCTGTTAGGGGAACCCAGAAGCCAATGTGGCACTGAACTCATTTCAATTTTCTAAATCAGAGGTTTGATCCATCACTGAAAATATGGTCTCTATAGATCTCATCTGACAGGAATCTGCTGACAAACTGAAATCAGGGATGATTCAGAAAATGGAGATGTTTATTATTCTAACAAATGAAATGCACACATCATTAAAGTTACTTTGTAATAGACCTACACAGGAGAAATAATTGAATGTTCAGTTAGGTTCTATTTTGCCACTTTACATTTTTCATTAGGATTTGGATGCTTTTGGTCTCAGAGAATGGCAAAAGAAATATGTTTTCAGGAAGAAAATGTTCATTTACTTGATTCCCAGAGAAGAAACAAAACTAATAATTTTGAAAAAAAAAATAAATACACTGTGAGTTTCAGGGATGGTCTCAGTTTTCTCAGGAGTCAAGGTCTTCAGTCTGTTCCCTACATCATCTCTTCATGAGGGAGAGGTGAGAAGGCTGGTTTCTTAGACACTCCATCTAGTGGCTTAATATAAAAAAAAAGAAAAAGGATCTGCCCGCCCGGCCTCTGGAAGTGGCAGGCACAAGGCTTCGAGTGTCTGCTGAAACATAATGAAGTCTTTTGTCTTGTCTGAGTGAGGAAATTCTCCATTATGCAAGCATATGTAATCCCTTTATTCCTGTTCCCTGGAGGAGAATTACGGGGCAGCATTCTCCTTTTCCCAGTTGGGGTTAATGTTATACCCCCTCTACCTTTGAAAGTAAAACAAGATGAGGACCCCTGATGCTGATTCGAATGTGGGAATATTCTTCAGCAAACACACATTCCCAGTTGCAAAAATATTACTCCTGGTTTCTTGCCAAGCCTTTGAGAAAAAAAAATGAAAGATTGATTTTTTTTTCTCTCCCTGCATTGCCTTTGTGCTGTGGAATTTCAATTGCCCCTTATATGAAATATATATATATATATATATATATATATATATATAATCTTTATGGAGTTTGGAGGAAGAGAATCATGCTTTAAGAAATAGTCTCTATTTTTCTTGACAGTTCTCCATTTAAAATATTTTTAAATTGGCCCAAAGATGATGATTATAAGAGAGACCTCTGGCGCTTTATTAGCCTTTAAACACCACTAGCTATTTGTAGACACAGTAGCAAGGGGTCCTCTGTTCCTTTCTTTGTCTCCATGTCCTCCTTCTTAATGTCCCAGAACAAGGGAGAGGAAAAGCCTGCGTGTTCTATAATGAAAGAGAGGACTATGAGTCTTCAAATTATTTTCACTCATTAAAGGAGAGTTAGATTACATGACAGTATCTGGTATTAAATGTAATCACCATTAAAGGAACCATAGTGTAATTTTTGTAGAGTACGGCATTATTTAAAGGGATTTGCTCAAATCTTGAGCTCTGTAAGGTAACACACTTTAAAGTATTATCAGATGTTGGTTAATGTGATGTAATCACATCAGCAGACAACAAAAAAATAGTCCTTCAGTGGTCATTATGTAAAGCTATGACTGTGTCAGGGCGTAAGAATAGATAATGAGTATTTCCTGGAAATGGCTCTTACCTGACACACTGGAGTGACAATGTGATCATCCAAGGTGGAGACAAGGCAGATGCTAATGGGTGAGAGCCCCTGGGTAATGGCCTCTTGCTGAGAGAAGGAAAAAGCTGCTTTTTTATCAGAGTGAATACCCTACTCCTTTTTGAATCAGCCCAGTCCTGAGTAAATGCATATAGCTGTTTAATAGCAACAGCAGGTTAGTTCTTCCAAATCTTGCATTATTCATAAAAATGTTCTCATCTATAGATATGTAAATACATGAGTGACCAGGATCTCACTGAAGATTGAAAATAAACCTTGAATATCATTACCTTATGCATGTGCGATAAACACAAAAGAAAATTAACACATGGGAAATCCATGCTTTTGGCACACGTATTAAAGTTCAGCAAATAAAATATGTGAAACCCTACACTATTCATTGGGGTTCACATCTAGTAACACAACTGCTGACTCAGAAACATGTACATTACAATGCAAAGATTGAATTTTTCACCATAATAAAAGTAAAAAATTTTGAATGTTGCAAAAATTGTACTGATCGAAATTTCTATAGATATATATTTTATTCTTCTGCATTACTTACTTGTTACTTTATACTCTAGTGATAAAATAATAACAGCAAGACCTTGCCAAAATACCCATATCCATAGTTTTGCCTTTTCCAGGACGCCATAGAATCGGAACCATTCAGTATCTACTCTTTTCAGATTTACTTCTGTCTCTGAAAATATGCATTTGTGTTTCTTCCCTCCTTTTTTTGGTTTGACAGATCATTTGTTTTAGTGATGAATAATATTCCATCAGCTGGATGTACCACAATTTATTTATCTACTAACTTACTGGAGGACATCTTGGTTGCTCCCAACTGTGGGAAATTATGAATAAAGCTGCTACAAACATCTGTGCATGTCTATAGAGATGCACACCTGTGTTTGTCTGTCTGCATTTGACTGTTGACTAATATAAACTCTGAACTCTGGATGTTAATTATGTGTCAGTGTAGGTTTATTACCTATAACACATGCATCACTCTGATGGGAAATATTGATAGTAGGAAGGTTGCATGTGTGTGCGGGAGGGGGAGACACATGGGAAATCTCTGTACCTTCACTCAATTTTGTGATGAATCTAAAACAGCCCTAAAAAACAAACTCCTTCAAAGTGCTTTTTTTCCTGTTAGTAAAATTCAATAACAGCTCTCCTGATAGATAGCACTATCACAATAATCCATAAATCATGTATTACTGCAATAAAATATAAAATATTTTGATTACCACAAATGAGATACTAGCTCAGAGGACATCTTTAGAGTATATTATTTTAGTTAATTTACAGTAGTCTCTCCATAGCCAAGAGTGAATATTCCAAGACCCCCACTAGGCTATTATTAAATGAAATAGGGATTTCTTGAACATATACCAAACAGTTGATCTAAAAACCAACTGAGATAGCTAGCTATTAAATGACTAACCAATGTATAGCATATACAGCATGGATATGCTGGATAAAGAGATGATTCACACCCAGGCCGGATGGAGCAGGCTGCTGAAAGAGTTCATCATGTTTCTTAGAACAGTACACAATTGAAAACTTATGAACTACTTATTTCTGGTAGTTTCCACTTAAAATTTTTGGACTATAGTTGACCATAGGTGATTCACACACAGAAAGAAAACCCCAGATAAGGGACACTACTATAGTTAAATTTTGAATTTTTCTTACTATTTTGTGTTTTATACAAATGCACATACCCAGATCTTACAGTCCTCTAAATACTTCTTGGTGTCTTTATCTCCAAATAATCTTTTCAACTAATCTACAAGTATCAGCAAAATCATAAGGAAAAACAGACAGCAACTAGGCAACCTTAATAGAACCACAAAGATAAGTGTTTGTGATATTAATTCCTAATACTCAGTTTTCTTGAAACTCTGGGTTTTCTTTGGCAAACGTTGGCCACCAAATGCTGTTGCTGCCTCAGGCAGGTGCCCCAGACTTGGGCCTCAAGGGTCTCTGTCCTCCTCCCTCTCAAGCACAGAGGCCATTTCAGCTCCCTCCCTCCTCTCCCACAGCTGGAGAAGCATTGCTAGAGGAGTTAGTGAGTGGAGCTCCAGGGTGTGGGAGATGCACCCTTCTCAGAGGTGCTGAGGGTATCTGGCTTAGCATGCAGGAGGGCGGAGTTGCAGAGAAATAATATGATCTAGTCCAAAGTTGCTGAATGGCTGGGCAAACCAATGGGAAGAGAATTTTAAAAGGAGAACTGAACTTGCCAAATGGGAAAAAGCAAAAGGGTTGAGATGCCTGGAACATAGAACATGATACAAAAATCTTTCTTGAATGGATGGATGGATGGATATCTTGGGATGCTTCTTTAAGGAAAAAAAATATATATTTACTTATATATATTTATATATGTAAATATATAGTTATACAAGTATATTTGTGGTCCATGAAAATGATTTTCTTAAAGTGATAAATAAGAATAATTAACCCTACATATTCCATTAAATGTATTTTTTTTTTTGTCTTTTTGAGACAGGGTCTCACTATGCAGTTCAGGCTGGCCTTGAGCTCACTTTGTAGCCCAGGCTGGTCTTGAACTCTCAACAATCCTCCTGCCTCAGCCTCTCAGGTGCTGGGATTACAAGTGTGCGCCACCATGCCTGGCTACTATTAAATGTATTTAACAGTGGAACTCCACTAAAAGTATTCATTAGACTTTTAAAAACTATTACAATGCAAATATCAGAATGCAAATATCACAAAGACTGAGCATCCAACAAGGTCATGAAGATACTGTTCAAGCTAATGAGTACTTAGGGCAACCCACAAAAGGATGGGACTTTCTAAAATAATGCACCATGTTTAATTATTTTGTTTTGACATTTCTGTATTCACATAGCTGGCAGGAATGATAATGCATTTTGCTCCATTTCAGAACTTTGAATTAGAGGAGCTCTCAGCAGAGGTGGTGGTGCTTTAGAAGTACATTGCTGTTTGTTTTTGATTTCATTGGAGGCAGAGAGAAAAGGTCACTGGCTTTTGAAAGGAACCTTTCTTCAGTAGAGCTGCACGGTGGAGTGTAAGTCAGCACAGCAGCGAATTTAATAGCAACCCTGGATTTTATGATTTAGGTAGCAGAACACCCTGTCTCTAAAGTACTCTCCAGGTAAGTCTTGAAAGAAATAGCACAGGGGCCCCTCTGTGCCTGGGGTACCCTGGCCTTTGAGCCTGGTCCAGTGTGTTTGAGTTCCATACAAAAAGGACCAACTTTTTCCTCATCCAAAGATTCTCAACTGGATCCACGAATTCATGTCCATTTCTCAAAACAGAAATTAGTTTTCTTAAAAAACAAAACAAAACAAAACAAAACAAAAACAGTGAGTATAAGGACATGAATTAAAGATAACTGTGTGTAGAAATGTATGCTCTACCAGAGCAACACGCCCAGACACCAGTGCTCTTTCTGAGACTTTTCCTTCATGGGTTAGAATTTCCTGTTCATAGTGGTGTGTATAGATACTTTTTGCTGAAATAATATGGGCTTGATTTCAAGTAGAAGATGAATATTTGCAAATGTGAGTCCTCTGAGAACTGAGACCACCAACAGCCCAATAGTTTAACTATCAAAACTGAGAAGCAAGATAAGGC
>RJWT010024066.1:0-16594 GCA_004365215.1 Cuniculus paca | reverse complement strand
CAAAGTACATTCTGTTCAAAAAATGGACAGAAATATCGTAGCAGAGCGGTGCAGTTGGGAGAAAACGAACTTGTCATCTACAGAACACATCAAAACTATAAACGAGCAGTTGCTTAGAATTTGGATTCAACTCAAGTTTATGAGGCTTAAATGACCTTGGCAAACTTATAAAAACTGCCATCAACTTCAGATAATTTTTGAAAGCTTATTTATCCAGGGCACCAGATTCCAGGCCGAAATAGGTCCACGTAAGGAGCGCACGAGGAGGTGCTGTGCAGGGAGAGGTGAGAGCCCAGCTGGGTCTCCGGGCTTGCAGGGAGGACCCGGCACCGGCACAGGATGCGCTGGGGATGAGCCCGGGGGCCGTCTTGGGAGCTGCATTGTCTCTCTATGAAAGTTGCCCCCTTTGCTTGTTCTAAATCATTTTGAAATTCTGGGCTTTCCTCTCATTTTTCATATTGGGCTTATTAATGTAAAGGAACAAAGAAGAGCTGGGCTAGAGATTTCAAGCAGAAGTTTGTCACTCTCTGGGTGACAAGTAGCCTCCTCTCTTTCTAGCAATGTAACTAAATGACTCTTCCTTTTTGACTTCCTTTGGAAATAAGGAAGTTGGTGGACTTGGTTCTGTGTTAGACCTAATCTGAAGTTCCTCCTGTGTTAATCATTGTCTTACTTTGATTTATTTCTCATTAAACTAGATAGTCTGTGGTGTGGTTTACATATTTATTCTCTCCACAACTCATTTTGGAATTTAATTGCCAACAAAACTTCATGTGGAACGTGATTAGGCCCGAGGCCTTGCCCTTGGGGTGGGACTGAGGTGTCCCTGTTATACAGTTTAGATCCAGAATGTTCTCAAAGGCTCGTTTTCAGAGGTGCGGCTTTTGCAAGGTGATTACATCATGGGGCGCTGTACTCAGTAGGTTCACCCACTGATGGATTTACCATGGCTGTGCTGCCAGGAGTTGGGATGTGGTTGGAGCTGGCAGTCATCAGGGTGCGACCTGGAAGGATATATTCCGTCCTCACCTCTCTCCTCTCTCTCTGCTTCCTGGCTGCCATGGGGTGAGCACCTTTCTTCTCCATGCCCTTTCTTCCTTAGAGTCAGCCTGCCAAGAACTGAAACCTCCAAAAACCATGAGCCCAAATAAACCTCTCCTCCTTTAAATTGTGCATGCTGGATAGTTTGTGTCAGTGATGAAGAAAGTGACAAAAATAGTCATAGAAGGACCCGGCAGGACCCTTGCTTCCTCCTGCCCACCTGCCTCTGTCAGGTGAAGAAGAGCAGGATGGTCCAGGCCTATTGGAACCATGAGCCAACAATTTCTGCTCATTATAAGTGACCTAGTGTTTGATCTTGTTATGAGAGCACGAAAGGTTCTAAAATGCGTTTCCAAATGGAGCTGATTTCAGATATTGCCACATTGCTCCAAAGGAAAGTTTCACCCATAAATGTGACCAATGAAACAGCTCTTCATCAACATGGAAGACTTCCAAATGTTTTCTGCACATATTTTCAGCACATGAATCTTTCTAGTATATGAATATGTGGCTATTTCCATCCATCCATCCACTGACTCATCCACCCACCCACCTACCCACCCATCCATTCCCCGTCCATCCATGCACCCATCCATCCATGCATCTATCCATCCATGCATTTATTCATCCCGTCCATCCATCCCACAAGGTATAAAGAGCAGTGACTGCATGTGGGCTCTGTGCAGGGCGTTGGGAAGAGATCACCTGGTGCACACTGAAGAAGGCAGTGCCCTCTTCCTGTCTCCCACAGGGGACAGAAAAAGCCCAGTTAAAGAACACACTGTCTCTGCAGCAATCAAGGATGGCTTTTTTGAGTCTGTGAAATCTGGGTTGGGCTTTGAAGGCGGCCATGGAAGGATAGTGGGCCAAAGTTTGCATGGAGAGCAAGGTCCAGGGAGCATGGTGGCCTGAGGCTGCACAGGGTGACCTATCAGGGAGGATCAGGGAAAGGTCGGGCTCCAGGAAGTGGACAGCAGCGTGGCAGGGGCTTGGTAATGCACCCAGCCAAGGGGCCACACTGGAGTCTGTAGTTTGAGGATCCAGGGATGTGTGTGAAGCAGAAGAGAGAGATTTGCGGAGAAAGGAGCATTTGCAAACAATAGTACAGCAAGGGAAGAGCAGTCAGGCAGCTGCTGCAGTAGTTAGCCAGGAGAGGCAGGGAGTTAGGGCAGTCAAGGGACTGGCCAGGAGGAGGGTCCACCCAGTCCCCACTCTGGTCATCCCTGTGTCTCTAAATGCAGAAACCCGGTAAAAGTTGGCGACACCATCAAGGTAAGATAATGCTGAGATGGACACGGGACTGGTTCAGTTTGTCTGTTTTGAGGTGGAGGGAGCTGTGGGTATGGGGCGGTGACAGGTGGAGGCAGGGCTCTGAGCAGAGGGACGTGTGGGGGTGGTCGGAACACAGGAGGCAGTGACAGCTCTGGGCACCAGGAGAGGAGAACGTCTTCAGAAGGGATTGGGGCCATCAAGACCAGGCGGACAGAGAAGTCAGAGAAGTGGTGTGGGCCCCCGAGTTAGGGTCCCCAGGAGGGACCAGTTTCAGAGGACAGAGGAGGATGAAGGCAGGCTCCACACCTGTGGAAGTGTAATTGAAAGCAAGAGTGTGGTCCAGGCTGGTCCTTGGCGCCATCCTCCACTGTGGGAGAGGTGGTTAGGGTTAGGGGTAGGGTTAGGGTTAGGTTTTGGGTTAGGGTTAGTTTTTTTATCCCCAGTCCCAGGGATGCCATTCATCATGTGAACGAGCCACCTGCTTGGGGCACTTGTGTGCTGTGATTGAGGGTGATAGTTGTAGGGACTGGGTGGGTTCCAGGTCGCCTGATTCTTACCGTTTCCTGTGACCCACTTCTTCGTGATACCAAGGAACTTACATTCTTGGCTTTATAGCTCTAAAACCTTGACTGCTATGACACGTGCAGGATTCAGTTTGTTTGTTCTCGAAAGATGAGTTTTAGAATTAATTTCAGTGTACTTGACCTTGTAATCGCTCACCAAAGGAATGCATTTTGACATGGGTTGAGCAGTTTATTTATGTAGTTTGAAAATTTAGATGAGAGTAGTGGTTTTCAAACTCCTTCAGCAGTGGGACTTTTGTGCATGTTGAAACCAATGGGTAGGTAAATAAATATATAGAAACATAGATGGATGAGGTGAACAGATGAACGTGGCCTGCTCCTGGGGGAGGGAGGAATTGGTGCACATTTCTAGCTGCCTTTTTCACCTTGCTCTTGGGCCCTGGTGGAGAAGCCTCTGACCAGCTCTAGTTATAGGGCTACACCAAGCTTGTCCGAGCTGCAGCAAGACACACATGGCAAATGCCGAAATCTGTAACACACATGTGCACACGCACATATAGGCATGCACACACACTTGCAGGCACACACATCTTGGAGTCCGTGGATCTTAGGTCTCCAAGGTTACCATGAACTTCACAGTGCTCTTAAGTGAGTTGGTTTGAGATGTCCTTGGCTGGGCCCTTCCTGCTCTGTCTTGTCATGTGCAGAGAGAAACAAGGCACCTTAAATCACTTCCATGTGCTCGCTCTCTTCCTGCCTAGCTGTTCTTGGAATTCCTTCCTGTGTCTGTAATCTCCGAGTCTTCTGGAAGCAAGGTCCAGTGTGGAGGTATGACCTGTCTGAGCAAAGGCCATGTCTGGGAGTCAGCGTTCAGTGGTCGAAGCCCTGGTCGAGGCCGGGGTGGAGGGTGGGCATTGCAGATCACGCAGAAGTTGGTTTCGCCACAACCCCTGAGCCTTGTGTCTGCTGCACAGCTAAGGTGGAGAGTCAGCTTGATTGACTTTGGGGGATTGGTTGAGCACACTTCTGGTTGGGTCATGGAGGCATGACCTTGGCTTCTCTCTCTGGCCCCTCACCCCTTCTGCTGTGGCACTGCTTCCGAGTCACCATGAACTAAGCAACTTTACTCACCTCTTCCTTCTGCCGTGATGTTTCTGCCTTGGAACCAGCTGACCATGGACTGAATTCCCTGAAACTTTGAGCCAAATTAAATCCATTTTCCAAGTTGTGGGCTTTGGGTATTGTGTTCAGCAAAGAGAAAGCTGACCAGTGAAGTTAGTTAAATGGAACAGCAGAGTGGGCAGGTGGCACCAGGGACACAGCACAGAGTGAGCAGACCACAGTGCACTGTTACTTGGTGGCCAGATTATCACAAGAAGCAGGATAGAAACATGGGTGAGTTCCATGTCAGACAACAAACTCAAAAAGAGAAACTTCCAAGTGCTTGCCGCGAGCACTATGAGCTCTCTGGGTGATTTGCCTTGGAGCTTTTTTCTTCTGTCTCCATCAACTTTGATGACAAACACCTCACCTAGGATACTCTATGCTCCCCCAAAGATTCTGAGTTAGGGGGTAGTTGTTCTAGACTCTGCTGATCACAGAGATCCCCGTAAGGGTAGCACTGAAGAGCCTTATGTGTGATCATCAAAGCAGTTTGCTTATGTGAAACTGTAACTTGTTGACCCCAGAGTTCCTGGGAACATATTTAACTAACAGTCAGGTCTCGGTGCATGAATTTTTATGCAGAAAGCAGGGGTACTCAGAGCCCACAGAGGCCATAAGGACAGAGCTCTGAATATCCCCCAAGGCCACTCAACATCAGGAACCAGGGCTCCAGGAAACAGAATCCCAGAATGTCTGGTTTTGGAATTAATTATCCATTAAGAGGTAGAATTTACTCCTCTGATGTTTCCATAGCCTTTATCCAGTGTAAGAGCGATACGGCCCGAGAAGCAAATGCTGCTATGAATGCCTTCTATTACATCGATGGGCTACAGTTAGAAGTGGGACCATTAAAAACGGCAATTACACAGTGGGAAAGCTGGAAGGGAAACTCCGGAAAGCTGGGCCATGGAAGTCGACTGCAGTTTATAGGAACAAAAATAGTGCTTCTTGCTTTGAGCTCCGATAAGGGCAGTGGCCAGGACGTTGAGCCATGGTCATGTGGAGGTGTTTGGAGAGCTCACAAACGGGGTGTGGAGCCTGAATCTGGGGGCCAGCAAATGCCTCTCCTTGACTTTTGTCAGCAGCGACGTGGGTCATTTACTGGTGGGAGCAGTGGGGACAAACAGCAAGGCTGGGAGCCCAGGAGAAGGCCCGCTGCCCGTGGCGAGAGTGTTGACTCTGGCCTGTGACTCAGCCCAGTGCTCCACAGAATCAGTGAAACTCTCACTGACTCTGAAAAACACCTGTGTTTGTGCCACGCGGGAGAAGCTTCACGGTAGCCTTTGGCATAAAGCAATTTGATTCTAGGGAACACAAGCCAAGGCCTAAGTTGCCTCATTTAAGATTCCACCTCCGTGGTGCTGGGATACTGCGGCAGGGTCACCCCCAGCATCAGTGTGTGTGTGTGTCTTTGTGGTACTGGGGACTGAGCCCAGGGCCTTTGCGCTGAGCTATATCCCAGCCCCTTTTTAAGATTTATGTTGAGACAAGGTCTCATTAAATCACTAAGTCACCCAGGCTGGGCTTGAACCTGTCCTGCCTCAGCCTCCCAGAGTACTAGAGTTACAGGAAGGCACGCTCAGTTGTTGCTTCTCCTCTTTGTCCTTGAGTTTGTTCAGAAGCACAGGGTTTTAAAAGCTTTGTTCTTTCACGGTTTGGAGAGTTCTTCAGACGATCAGGGAACTGCAGAGCTGTGTTTGGAATTCTAGTTTCTGTGTGTGCATTTTCCAAGAGGCAGATTCAGTACCATTCGCTGATTTGCATGGTGTCTGCATCCCTAACAGCTCCAAAAACTGTAACATGCACCAAAGCCACCAGCTGCTGCCTAGGAAGCAGTGGGTCTGGGGTCCGTCTGCCCCGGATGCCATGTGGGGAACTCCACTTCCTTGTGGGGACGCAGGAAAACTGAGTTTGGCGCGCTTTGTCCAGCAACTCCCGGGCCGTGTCCCTGAGTCGCCAGTGCTAGGGCCCCAGAAAGCGTTAGCTGAACTGGACTGAATCCTTACCTAGGCTGTACCTCCACCTCTCCGTCATACCCTGTGTCCACCTGGTAGACACCCAGCAGGCGTAAACAGAAGCTCTGTGGTCCCTGCGGAGAGCGGCTGCGTGCTCCCCGGCACAGCTAGGGGGCTCACGGCCATGTGGAAAACACCCTTTCTGGAAGGCTTTGGGGGTGAGTTTCTTATCCTCAATAATGGGAGAGCTGGAAAAGACTCATTTGGGGACTGGAAACCCAAAGGCAACAGAGGGAACAGCAACCCTGGTTTCTGAAAAGGCCACAAAAGGGGGCATTGTGCGAGGGAAGGAAATCACCCCAGAAACCCCCCATATGGCGTGGAAGAGGCCGTGCGTGACAACTCCTCCTGAGGAGAACAGCTTTCTCCCGCTTTCCTTGGGGAAGGGGTGCCTGCCTGTCCTCTCAGGGCTCCTGTAGACAGCTCTGTGTCCTTGGGCGAGCCCCATACACCTCGTTTGGCCCGCCATCCCCTATCTGCAGAGAGGGACCCCGACATTGTCATGGTGAGGATCCCGTGAGGTCCCGGAGGCAGCAGAGCTCAGGGACGGCTGAGGGTCCCCAAAGTAGCCTGTGGTGACTGTTGTTGACAGCTCTGCTCTTCTAGAATCTTCTGGGGTGACAGCCACTTCTTTATGTCACCTGCTGTCCACCAGGTGGACTCAGCTGCCCTGGCTTGGTGGCTGCAGGTCCTTTCTTTCCTCCGTGTGCCTGTCCTGGGCAGGGGACAGACTGCGGTCACACGTCCGGGTGTGGTTGCCCTGTCTCGCAAAGTTGCCCCTCCAGGCACTGCCTGGGGAGGGTTGGGCAGTGTGGAGTCTGGGGGTCAGGCAGAGCCCCTCTTCTCTGGAGCTGCAGAGTCTCCTTTCTTATCCATGATTCTCTCCTGACAGGAGGCCCAATCCTGAAACTCCTCTCTGGTCTCCTCTCCCTTTCCTCTCACTGCCTCTGACTTCGGTTTCCAATCTGTGGCCCCCAGTGGCCATGGGGAAGCAGTGCTCCAAGAAGCCTGATGCTTGTTCGGGAGTCTCAGAGCACTGCCACGGGAGCCCGTGTAAACTGAGAGTGCCTCAGGGAGACGGGGGTGGGGGGTGGGGAGACGTTTCCAAAGGCGAAATGGAGAGGATTGCGCCAGACATTGTGGCGACAAGATCACTAGCCCGGGCGGGCCCAGGCCAGGGTGAAACAGACAACTGGGTAGCAGATGTCGCCACAGAAGGGCTTTCTGTCTGTGCAAGGCCAAGGCTCCAGCAGAGGCTTCTGGGTTGGACCTCGTTACCAGGCACAGGAGCATGAGGTCCCCTCTGCACCCTTCCCGGCATTGTTTATTTTCTTTTTGGTTCGGGTTTGACAGAAGTGATTCCATTTCAATTCTAACAACCTTCACAGTCCCTGCGACACTCTGGGTACCATCCTCGAATGCCCTAGGGCTCCGAATCAGTGCCTGGTGGTTAGCTGGAACAGAGGCAGCCCTGGGCTTCTGGATGTTTCCTTCTTTCTCTGCTCACCCCTTCCCTCTTGAGTTCGAGTCCTTCTGGCCCCTTAACCTCCCAGGGCTGACTCCTCTCCTTCTAGAAAAGCTGTGGCTCCGTGGCCACCACCCCATATGCTTTGTACGCTGTCCTCCCAGCCCTGCACTCTGCCGTCTTTCCCCGGGCACCTGCTCTCAGCAGCCTACTCCATGCTCCGCGAACCTGGCCTAGCGGGGGTCCACGGTAGCTGCGGATCCCTTCACACCTCCTGCTTCTCTCCTCTGCACCCTCCTCAAGGGTGGCCTCACTCCTGGATCCTTCCTGGTAGGCTACGCAGAGTCCCAGCCCCTCTTCCCCTCCGCCTGCAGGTGCAGCCCGGGGTGGGGCGGCCCTCTGCGGACCGCTGGGTTCCATGCAGCAGAGAGAGTGTCCTGTGCCCCTATCATCTCTTCCCCATGGATCTTCTGCCACTTCTGTCCCTACTTCCCTCCTGCCAACCCATCACTGTCCCCAAGTTTTCAAGCATTTGTGCACAGCCTATAACCAACAAGGAGGCCACGCTTTACGAGCCCCATTGACACTGGCCCCTGCCTGACCCACTTTCCTGGGACTTGATGCCTGCAGGAGGGTTTAGAGCAGATGACAGCTGTCAGTCAGAGAAATCACTGCTGCTATTTTTTGCCAAGTATTCTCAAAGGGATCTCTGAGTTCATTACCTCTCTCCCCTCTTCTTTCCTGGCTCCTCAGGCTGCATCCAGAATGGATAGGTAGAGGGTAGAGGGTAGAGGGTAGAGGGCAGGAGCGTCGCTGTTTTTCCGTTCCCCCATCACCATTTCATTTTCAATGTGACCTTGAAGGAGAAGCAGCGCAAATGTCTCCTGCCCCTGCAGCTGGTCAGGGTTGTGTGATCGGCTTCCGCGATGGAGCAGTAGCGGATGCTCTGCACGTGGAGACTGTCTCCTGCTGTCAGACGGATTCACCTCCTGGGTCCCCTGTTTTCACAAGGAGAAGAGCATTGTTCACCTGGGGTAGCTTGCTTGCCTCAGGAAAATGAGAAACTCTCAGAATGGGCCTGAGCGAGTTTGTGACCTGGATCCTAAACCGGCCAATCCTAGCAGAGCAGCCTCGAGTGACTTGGCGAGCGCAGCCTTCCTGGTGCTTTTTGGGTTTGGGCTGGTGATTTGCTATGTGACGGTTTGGAAACATTATTGTCACCGAGATCACCCAGAAATAACCAAGAATGTTTTAATGCGCATTCGATGGGGTTATATTCTTTCAGCATTTTCGGCCAAACGGTGTGCTTGGGTTCAGAGTCCCGCCTAGCCCCGCTGCTGTGTGCAACCAGGCGACTTCGCGATCTCTGGAGTCCTTCCTAGGCTCGGGGCCGAGGAACCCATCCTGTGTTTGCGGGATGTTTGGGGCACAGAAGCCCTGAGAAGCCTCCTCTGCTTGCTGGAATGAGGCCCCTGAGGGCAACGGGAAGGGCTCAAGCTCTACCCCTCAGGTGGGGCTGAGATGTGGGGAGAAGCCTGACCCGGGCATGGTGTGATGGGGTAGAGGCCCGACGGGAAGCCTGGGTAGACAGGAGCAGCAGTTTGGGGCTCCATAAGGGTGTCCTGTAACTTTCTGCCTCCTGATTTTCTTCTTCATGAAAGCACAGCTCTGTCTCTGGGAGGGGATGTACTGGGGGTAAAACAAATGGAAATGTGGAGCTAGAAGATGCCAGCATTGTCTTACCTGGTAGGGAGAAAGAGGAGAGGCAGAGTTGGCCACAGTTACCAAGACAGAGCACCCAGTGGGGGTGGCAGAGTCAGGTCGAGGCGCAGAGGCCACCAGCAAGAGGGCAGTGGGGAGAAGACAGGAATTGAAGAGGCCATGGCACCAGGGGACCATGGGAAGAAGACAGGAATTGACCAATGAGAGCCACATCAAAGATGGCATCTCCGGGTTCAGGGCAGAACTCTCCCCTCAACGCTTCTGCCTTCTCCAGTAGACTTGGCGACCAGCGGCTGACTTGATGTCTCTAACAAACAGTACACATATAAACACTCCCCCACTCACACGCAGTATGCTCTTGTCAGAATGAATCTTTTCTACTTAAAACGTGTTGAGAATTCTTCATAATCAATAAACAAGCACACACAACTTCATTTGGAGCTCCAGTGGAGGAGACTCAGTCAGTCTAACTTTGTACTTCACAGGTCCTTCCCTGTTGGTAAGTGTCGAGACCCTGTGTGTCCGCTTCGTGTTGGAGATTTATGATACCCAATGAAATCAGCACCTTACTGAGCCATCAAATATGTCAAAAGGAAATTTAGGACGAACGGCAGGAAAAGCTTCAGAGCAGGAAAATCTTATGGGAACATAAAATTATTTCCCAAGGAAGTTGTTAAAAATTCATTATGTAAGTCATTTTATAAGCAAGTTATTTATCAACATCTTTCAGGAAAAAAAGTTAGACAGCACATTAACAACAAAATTCCTCTAATGGCAAGATGGATCAGACACCTAATACGACTTTTTTAATATCCACTGATGATTCTGATGTTTGAAATTACAGCATTGTACTTTTTTATGTGATAGTACTATTTTCTTGCAGTATAAAATGTAGCACCAAAATGAAACAATTGCTTTCTTAGCGTGAACATGGAAAGACATTTTCCTTGTGTTTTGTAGCTCTCCATTCATAAATCAATAGGGAATAAACTTTAAAATATCAGTGTAATTCAAATGCACATAACTTTTGAAAAGTCAGATTAGTTATGTGACTATGTCCTTAGAAGACACGGATTGATTTACTGCTGATTAACATGATGTATTACTATTAACATGGTAATTAGTACATGTTAATTGAAAATGATCCAGAAGGAGGTGGGCCGGGGGAGGACAGGCACCAGAGAGGGACACTGGTTGGGGAGGACAGTGGAAAAGATGGGCAGAGGTAACATGAGCTATGGGTAAGTAGAGGCAGCTTGTGGGGGGCGTTTGACGCATTCCATGTGGGGAAGATTTTTAGGTCACGGCTCCCCTTGCTGCCAGACCAGCAGTGAACCATTGGAGACAGCGGGTGGAGCTCTTTTAAACACTGACTATGAAGATCACAGCACAGAGGAGCAGTTAAGTGTAATTGAGAGCGCCCGCTCTCCGAGCTTAAGGGAGGCTTTGTGTGCTGAAGGTATCGATAATTCTGTGCTCCGCTGGACAACAGAGCCCGAGAAAAAGCGGTACAGAGAGTCAGCAGGATATGGATCACCCAGGTCCTGATGTACAGAGCAGGCGGAAATGGGCGGAGCAACCGGAAGTGGGCAGAGGAAGTCCCGCACCAGCGTCAAAGTGTCCGCTGTACTGTTCTCCAGGCTGCGGAAAGTATTGAAGTCAGCTATTTACAGTACTGCAGGGCTCATGGGCTATGGAAAATAACCCCCAAATTAAGACCATCTGGGGGGAAGGACCCAAGCAGAGCCAAGTAACAAAAGCAGCAGTGTGGATGCAGGTGTGTCTGCAGGGGAGGCTGAGGAAGAAGGGAGGCCTTGTTTCCTTTCCTGCTTTTTCTTTCTCCTTATGTTTCAGGTAATGAGTCTGCTCTCTTGCACTGAGCGTAAGGTAAACTATTTGCTTCTGTCTGAGTTTACGGCTCACCTCATGAAAAGACGGCTACCGCCCCTTTCACACACTGAAACAATGCCTGATGGTACGGAGCTTGCCGGCCACCTGGGAGTTTTTAAACACGGAGAAGTAAAATATATGCACGTAGAGTTATTTGAGATCAGTCAGTTAGCATGTTTTATCTGGATTACAGGAAAACAAGACAGGGAGTTGATTTAAAGCAAGAGGAAGAAGACTGGTTGTCCTCAGGTCCTGGTTCCCTGTGTCACGAAGGGCTTCTCCGGCCAAGCTGCTTCACCTTCTCCCAGCCTTGGTTTGTGCATCTTTAAAGTGGGGCTCTTATAAATCTTAAGCGAGGTAATGCAGACAAAGCACACAGAGTGTGGAATTTGTCGTTATTCCTTTATTAGAAAAGCAAAGTGCTGACGGGAGGTTCAGAGTTCTACCCAGCGACAGTGGACTAATGAAAAATACTTCTATGTTTTCAAGGCTATAAGTTCTCTCAGGGACATTTTGAATGTAAGCCACATAAAATAATGAAGTATTTTGCCTTCTTTGATGAAGAGAGGGCCTGGTACGCGCAGGGGGCCCCTGGGTTGGGCTGGGCTGAGATGGCCCTGTGTTGAATGCATTGTGGAGGAGAGTTAATAAAATCCAATATGAATGAACAAGGCCTCCCTCCCCAAGCTTCCTCAGCCCTCATGTTTATAATAGAGCAGCACACAAGTGCGGAGAATCTCACAACTGTTGCCTGCGCTAATACAAATGGTGTTAAAGTCCTGGGCGCCCTCAGATGTATAGTGTTTATCAGCTACATCGTGCACCCATTTAGTCTTTCTCCTCGAAAACCTCCTGCTACTGAGGCATTGAGGAAACCTTGAAGCTAAAGAAATGATGGACTTGAAAAGATCACCACTGGTTGCAAATAGAAGAGTACAGTAGGGAACCAGAAGGGAACAAAAGAATCCAAAAGTATTCAAATCGTAACTAGGGCTCACTGGATGCCTGCCTGCTGTTTAGAAACTGAATAGCAAATGGCGAAGAATTCCTAATCTTAGGTACAGTCCGACTGGCTAATGGCATACCTGGAGCAGTTAACAATAGCAACCGAAGTCTCTAAGGGAAAGGACAAAGTCAGATGCATTTGAACTTAGTATTGGCGAAACAGAGGCTGCCATCGTCAATGGTGCTGGTGGCTTAAAAGGGGCGTAGGTCACACGCGGATGAGTGATTGAATACCGAGTGAGCCTCGTAGTACTGTGAAGCGGTGGCGAAGAAGTCAGGTCCGAAAGCTTCCGCTCAAGGGCCTGGCACCAAGCTGCTGATCAGCAGTTCTCCCCCACCCTTTCATTCCCAGAAAGCCCCGGGAGGGTCCCAGTGACACTTCACCGCTGATGTCCGCACTGTTGGAATCTCTCTCTGGGTCACCCGTGTAGGGAAGGAGGACTCAGTCTTCTCTGTCCTGCGGGAGGCGTGGAGTAGATGGCTCTGGGTATGGGAAGATCGATTCTCAATGTCGGCCACTGGGGAGTTGGATAGCGATGTCTGCCAATGGCTGGGGACAGAGAAGCGGAGCTCGCAAGAGCTTGTTACACTTCTATCTGTAGTGCAAGATGTGCAAATATAGTGCAAATGTCATCTTACAGCCAGGCATGGTGGCACATGCCTGTAATCCCAGCACCCCTGAGGCTGAGGCAGCAGCATCCCTTATTTGAGCCCAGCTGGGGCGACTTAATAACTTTGTGAGACCTCAAAATAACAAAAATAATAAAGGACTAAGGATATAGCTTGATACAAAAGCCCTGGGTTCAATCCCCAGTAACACACGCACGCACACATGCACGCATGCACACACAATCATTTTACAAACATTTTCAGGATTTAGAATTAAGGCATCATGGGAGCCCAGCAGTAACAGCTGGCCCTATCACTCTTTGTATAGCTCAGGCAGGTAACTTATGGTGCAGCCCTACGTGACAGTTGTTTGTTTTCTGTTCTTACTGCCAGGTCCTAAGTCCTGGGAGGCAGGCACTTCTTAGAAACCAACTTAATGGAAACACGAACTTCCCCGCTCTTCTCTGTCACTGCTGAGTGTCCTAATGTGCACACCCGCGTTTCCTCCACAAAGATGCTTGCAGAGTGCTGGGGACAGGAAGTGGTAACAGGGCCCAGGTGAGGCGGGGCTTGGCCCCGGGAGCTCTGGGCCTGGCGTCCCCTGGCTCTCAGGGCTCTGTGCTGGATCTGCCTGCGGGACTCGCTGCCTGCACTGCTCAGGTGCAGCAGGAGGTGACCTGGCTTCCGGCTGTGGCCAAAGTTGAGTGACAGAGCAAGCAATGGCCAGTGCTGCACAGGACCAAAACTCACTGGCAACCTCGCAGCTAAGGGGGCACCGGCGCTAAACTCAGAGCTAGAGGATCGCAGGACAGAGCTGCCGACATGCAGGCCCTGCGTCTCCGATGACTTGTTTGCTGGCAGAGCTGGCTGCAGCTTCTCAGTTCTGCAGTGGGGTCGAGGTCAAGCTGGGAGAGCCGGTGGCCCTGAATGAGGTGGCCCTCGGTGCTGCTGGTGGCATGGGGCTCTCAGCTGCCCAGAGGTCGATGCAGAGCAAAGCGTCCACCTGTTCAGGTGGCCTGACAGTGCTGCTTCACTGTCCTCCCCGCCACACTCCTGCTGTCTTGCGGGGAAATCACCCTTGCTTCCTTTGAGAGAAAACTAAAGGCCCAAGACCGTGCTGTTTGTATCGACCGAGGCGACATTTGAATCTCTGACTTCCGAAGGATATTCTAGAAAGGGATAATGATGACTACGATCCCGTGGACCCCGACGGAATGAACCTGCCAGGCAAGGCAAGCAGTGAAACACGGGGGAAAGAAAGGGAACCGACAACAGGAAAGTTATATGACAAGGATCCGTATCGATTATAACCATCAATGCAGATATGATAGTCTCAGTTCATCAATCAAAAGAAACGGCCTGGCAGAATGGGTCATGAATCTGACTTCTCACCTCATCTTAGCCAGGTTTCTTTTCTTTTTTTGTTTTGTCTTTTTGATACAGGGTTTTACTACATAGTTCAGACTGGCTTTGAATTCACTTTGTAGCCCAGACTGTCCTCGAACACACAGCAATTCTGCTTCAGTCCCCCGAGTCCTGGGATTACAGGTGTGCACCACTGCGCCTGCCTAGCCAGGTTTCTTGAACGTGGGCCGTAAACTCAGAATAGTGCTTGACTTTGATACCATGCCAGTCCCTGTCCAGCGATTCCGCAGAAGCCAGTGGAACACGATGTGGTCCTCGTGTCCCTACGCAGTGCCTTTCTTTGTAACACAGGCCGAGTTGCCCCGACTTCACGGGAAAGGTGCAGAGCGGCTCTCAGCAGCTGGGGGGAGATGTTTGTGACCCCACGCTAGGCAGAGACCCCTCTTCCCAAGCAAAGGCTGGGGTGAAATACTTGCTTCCCCTTGCACATTGGTTTGTGCCTAAGTTCTGGGAATGACTGCAACTCTAGCAGTAAATCAGGAAATGACTACACGAAAGTCTTTCCTGTTCCCTTTGTTGGCAAAGAGAGCATCGCCCAGCTCTGTGTGTGTGTGTGTGTGTGTGTGTGTGTGTGTGTGTGTATCGCTGAGTTTTCTGTGCATCTTATAGGAGGCTGATGGGATTTTTCCAGCTGGTATCATCAGTTTTGGGTGCCGAGAAACAGCTCCAGAGCTCTGTGCTCCTGAAGATGGTAAATGAGGGCGGAAACCCCACCCAGTACGAGTTCCAGCAGACTGCAGTTTCCTAGAGGTGCCCACTGGATTACCCAACCTTCTCTACCTGTTGTGTCCTCTCAGTGTGGGACAAGCCCTGGAGAGTTGCATGTGGGTGGCACTAGGAGTCCCCAGAGAGAGGACAGAGGGTCACCCCAAACCGTGCTTTGTTAAGAACTACCAGACTCGTAGTGACACCCCCCTCACCATGCCACTCTCCGCTCAGGAGAATCGCAGTGCCAGCAGGACCCGTGGGCTCTGGCGCTCCTGGAAAAGGTCAGCTCCTCCAGCCCCGTGACAGGCACGTTGTGCCTGGACCTCCCCCCGCCCTGCCCCCAGTGGTCTCCAGTGGCCTTGCTGGCTCTGCCCTGCACACATGTTCAACTCCGATCCCATTCGAGTAGGGTTGAAGCAAGCCGAGCTGTGAAGACGTGGGAATCTAACGCAAGCTTTCTGTGTGCCCGGGCTGGCTTTCCAGTCTGCAGAGCCTGTGGTGGTACAGACCGGCAGACGAACTGTGAGGACACCTTTGCTCTGCGGGGATGCAGCCTCTGACTCAGCGTCTCCAGCAATGCTACTTAGAATTTTCCCGAAGGTGTGGACGACCGATGGAGGCCCAGGGCCCCCGGTGACCCATTGTCCTGCCGGCTTCTGACCCTTTCCTCTGGGGTGAGTGGAACAATGGCTCTGCGTGCAGCTCACTCTCGCAGATGGAACAGAGGGGGCTTTGTTGCTGGAGGTAGGGGCAAGGGTCATCGATTAACCCGATCTTTATATTCCCACGAAGAACACGCAGGTATTTTATAGAGGACAACATTCCACTCGGTTTCCTATTTTTACAAAAATTCATTGTACACAAACCTATTGTGAAAACAGTCAAGGAAATTAGCATAGAAGACTTTACACACCACCCTGCCATCCTGACAGACGGAATTGTTTCCATTGTCAGGCTCCCCTCTCATCCTTACCTCTGTACACACAGTTTTCACTCAGTTGTCATCAAAGCTCTCTTGGCTTTTAAAAGGATGACATTGTGATGGAGATATCTCTTTTGGATCGTTCTGTACCATTATTAAAGATTTAAAGTAGCATCCGTTTCCCTCAGGCCCCATTATGTTTCTCATCCATCATGGCGACAGCACATTAATCTTTGGTTGCCCTAGGACAGGGCTTAACTATCTACTTTTAATAGAAATTGGGCCACGGCACTCACAATGACCATGTCATGAGCCGCTGGTCCTTTGAACAAGAAGGTCTTTTAAGCAGGCTGGACTTTCTTTTAGGTGATGAAAAGGAAAGACTAGAGTGGTTCATGGAAACAAAGAGAAGTGTCCCTCTTCTCCGGCAGACCCTGGAGGAAGAGCAATCGGGAAAACAGCTGGTTTGCATGGAGTGAGGAGAGCGCCATCAAGGAGACCGCATAGCCTCCTTGTGTTCTGGACTTGGTGGACAGCTGTGCAGGCAGCTGGATGAGGACTTCCGCTTGGGTGAGTGTGGAGGTAGGTGCTGGGTCTCCCCAAATGCACAGTCCTACTGGGAAGGTGAAGCAGGAGTACAGGGCCTTTGGACCAGATACTGTGAGTTCAAGTTCAGAGACTCGCGTTTACTCAGTACGTGATAGCAAGTAAATTATGCGGCCTTCTTTTTCCTTGCTCTTCATATTTGAAACAGAAATTGCATCAGTCTTTCCTTCATGCAGTAGATGTTTTGAAACACAATCCTAGATGCCGGGGATGTCGTGTTGTCTAC
>RJWT010024065.1:0-16590 GCA_004365215.1 Cuniculus paca | reverse complement strand
CGATCATAATTGGAGATTTGTGAGCCCATAAAATAAAAAAAGCCATAGTGCGGGAGAGCACGTGCCTGATAGCTTTTCTCCAAGCTCTGATTTTAAGGAGTAACCTGAGTAGAAGAGTGAAGATTCTTTTCTGTGCCCTCCCTCTCCCACTCCCTTGTACCCCTGCCAACCCCGACTCTGTTTTCCTTTTTCTTCTTCACAGGCCAACAAACTGGCACAGAAGCGGAAAGCTCATGATGAGGCTCTGAGGTCTAAGAAGAAGGCAAAGCAGGCACGGCCTGTATGAGTGCTTGTGGTCCTCCCAGCAGCTGGACGTGACAGAGACAGGCTGGCGGGCCTAAGCTTAGTGGCAGACCAGTCACTTTTGTTCTCATCACCCTTCCCCCGGCCAACCCTGGCACCCTCATGCTCTCTGGTTGGGTGCATGGGCTGTGCAGGGTCCCATGGATGGAGCTCCCTGCTGGTGGCTGAGCAGAGAAGAAACCTTCTGCATTCTCGGGAGTCAGTGACATGGGGAGCAGGCACCCGACAGACCCCCTCACTTGCTGCCTGCTTTCATCCTGGCTTTCCGTAGCCCCCACCCACATGACTGGACCTGTGATTGTCAGGGTGCTGGGATGGGGTGAGAGTGGGGAAGGTTTTGTTATTAAATGGCTGGACTTCTGTGGCCATTTGAATTTCATGTTGAGGAGCCTTCCTGGGGTTGCAAAAGTGCCGCCTGGTGCCGCGTTGCAGGCCTCTACCAGAGTAGGCGTGGGCTTTGCATGTCCCAAGGGCCCCTCCGGGAGCAGAGGTGTCGGAAAGGAGGCGCAGTGATTCTGGGCATGACCTCCATATTTGCTCCGATGTTGGCTCACATTCCAGCCTGGTCAGTTTCCCGCTGTAGGCGCTTGCTCCTAAGCGGTGGGTGGAGGATGGGTTTGGATCCTCCCTCAAAAGGCTGTTGTGCTGAGGGGTCGGTGATAACTAGGGAGACTCAGTGTCACTTATCAAGGGGCTGATGGAGCTAGCCAGGAAGGTAAACGTAGTTGAGGATCTGGGGGTCTCAAGGGCAGGTCCACTCTTAGCTTTGTGGGCTCCAGGGTAAAACCAAGTAACCTGTAGTGTCACCACTGCTAGATGGTTGCAGTCCTGCCTTACGCGTTCCACCTGACCTGGCGCTACCTACTGATACCTGGGGTCATCCCTTGCCTGGAACTGTGTTGTGACAGAGCCAGGGCTAGAACCTGGGACCCTGGATGCGAACTCCAGGCTCCCCCACCTTCCCCCAAGGCTACTTCCGGTGAGCTAGCGGGTGCTGCCTAGAGCAGGGGCAGGCTGGGGAACAGTGGGTTTGGAACTGGGCTCCGCCTTCCCTGAATCTAGGCTCCTGAAGGCCTTGACCTTCGCCAGGCATGGAGTGCTGGTTCTGTAGGTGGAGAAGTCTTTTGGCCAGTGGCTGCAGGTGGAGGGAAGGGCCAACTCTGGCTTAGGAGCAGTTGGCTCCCACCAGCTGGACCTCACTGTGGGAGGAGAGGGCTGTGTCTCGTGTCCGTGCTGGCATGTCCATGGCAGTGGGGGTTGCCTCTGGAAGCAGACACAGGGTCGGCACTCTTGGATCCAGAGCCTGCATCCCCAGGACTGCAGGGCTCAGGCCTGCCTGGGTGAATGTGCATCCCCAGCCACAAGGTCAAAGCAGACCAGTCAGATAGAGAAAAATGCCTGGCAACCACGCTGATATGGAATTTTCCCCATTCCAGAAGAGCTCAGAAATGGCGGGGGCACCAGGGCTCTGACATGGCCCATGCCCTATTGGCGGCCGGCTGCTTCTGTACGGCCCACAGCAGGAGCCAAGAATTCCTCCCTCATAGACAATAGCCCCGTCCTTGGTCCTGCTCCCCTGGGGGGAAGGGGGAACCCTGGACCTGGCACTCACGCCCTGGTGGCCCTGCCTACTCTGAACCCTGCTCCCCGACCTAGAGAGGAGGGTCAGCTCAGACTTCAGTGGAGCTAAGTTCTTTGCCTGAGCTCCCCTCCGGAATCCTGGCTGCCCCTTAGCAACACCCCCTGCTCCCTGGCTGTGTGTCCTGAAATGTGTCCCACTCTGCTTGCACAGACCTTACACAGACTAGAGCAAGTCAAACCTTCCATTGGGTTCTGAGGGCACCAGTGCCCCAATAAAAAGCAACTAACCTCACATCACTCAGGCCCAGGGTACCACCATCAAGCTCCAAGCACTCTCGAGTCTCCTCTGGGGATGGGAGCTCCGCTAAGCCAAAGGACTGCCGGCAGGACAATGGTCCCGTTGGCTCACCCAGACAAATGGGCCTTGTTGGGTTGGCAGCGGGGGCACAGCAGTGCGCCCCTGTGCGCTGAATGGGCTTCTGTGCCTCCGGGCAGGCAGGGCAGGCACAGGAACCAGAACTGGGTGGAGGGGGCCAGAGCCGGGAGCGCCCATTGGCCAAAGTGTCGAGGGTTGGGCCGGGCTGGCGGACCGCACCTGGCCTGGAGCAAGAGCTGGTGAGGAGGGCCGCTGTGGCGGCGGCAGGGGGACAGGGGCATGGACCAGGCCTGCAGGAGTGCGGGGCCCCGGCGGTTGCACCCCACCGCCCAGTGAGCAAGCGCCCAGGCGGCACTGCCCGGAGCCAGCCACGCTGAGCCCAAGGAGAACCAGGCCAAGGTATGTCCCGTGGGCCAGCATTGTTGGCTTGTCTCGACTCAGTCTGTTGCTTGAGATCCCCGCCCACCCCACTCAGTGGCCAAAGGGCGCTGCTTGTGCCCTGCTGTCTGGGAGACATGGTGTACAGCATCCCTGCACCAGCAGTGGGGTGGCAGGAGGGCACAGGTTGATGCTGGTCCTGCCTTTGGACTTTTCTCAGTGCCCCTAGTCCCCGAAGGTGGAGAGGGTGGGGCGGAGAAGGCAGTCTGCAGGCTGGGCTGGGGCTGCAAGCCTGTTAATGATTAATCTTGGGCACAGTGGCCGGAGCCCTAGTGAAAGGGGGCGGGGAGCACCTTTCCTCACCATCTCTCCATGGATGGGGTCTGCCAGAGCAGGAACTGGGGACCATGGTAAGTGACCAGTCCCTTCTGTCTAGGGAAGGCCCTGAGGATGCAAGGCTACCAAGGAAAGGCTTCTTTGGGGTGAGACAAAGCCTGGTGCCCAGGGGGAGCCTCATCTGAAATCCCACAGTTCCGATGCCTGGTCAGTGGCCAGGAAGGAGGTCCAGCTTGGCCTACTTGCAGGGTGCCAGGCCAGAACTTGGGTAACAACACAGAGCACAATTATGTGCCCTTCCCATGCAGAGCCCAGAGCAGGAGAGGCGATGGGCCCACATCTGGCTGCTGTAACTGATACTGGAGGGAGAGAGGGAAAGAGGGCAGCAAGCCTGACACTCGATCTCTGGGGCTGCCATGGTGACAGGCACCATGGAAATCCTTAGGAGAGGTGTGGAGGAAGGTCCAGTCAGACTCCAACCTCTTCCTCTACTGAGGTTGTGGTCTGAGGCCCAGAGGAGGTGAGGCTTGTCCAAGGTCACATAGGAAGCACAGCTCGGGCACTCCTGGGCCAGAGCAGCCTCCAAGCTGCCATACCTTACCCTGCAAAAAAACGTGTGCCTATCCCCATTATCAGGAGGGGGAACCTGAGGCCAAGGGAGAGTCAGTGACTTGCCCAAGGTCACATACGTCAGAGGTAGATGGGTTGATTCCAAATCACTGTCTTGCCTGGGACCCTGGTTTGGGACCTCATGCTGCATCCAGGCCCTCTGCACCGCTGGGGTCCCGGCCGCTTGGATCTGCCTGGGCTGCCCCAAACCCCTCCCCCTGGCCTCCTGGCTCCCAGCTCTGCCTGACACTTGGTGGTGGGCAGGCTGTTATCCTGGGAGCAGAGACAACAGAGCCCTGTTCCCAGCTGCCACCTCAAGCTGCTTGATTCCCTGCTTCCTGCTCAGGGACATGTGAACAAAAAATGCCTACCTCCTCTTATATCCCTGTCCCTTTCTGTTCTCTTGTCACCCAGCATGAAAGGACTGTGTCCCATGCAGCCCCTGCTGGGCTCTGAGGGACTGAGTATGCCACCCAGTGAGGGAGGCAGTGATTAACTTGGGGAACAATCAAATGGAGGAATCCTGGCTGCAGGTTAGGGAAAAATATGGGTGACCCTTTTTAGGAGCCCCACACTGCTCCAGACAGGGCCAGACAGGTACTGTGAATCACCAGGGGACTGATGGAATCACCAGGTGAATGGTAGTGAAAGTATATCCCGAGGAATCTGTTTCCCACGTGTCAGTTCTAGGCTGGAGATAAGACCTCCAGTGGCATCTTGCCCTGCAGAGGCACCCAGGGCTAGTCTATCCCCATCTGTGCCTGACTCGTTGGATTTAGAATATGAGAATTGGGATGACTTGAGTCTGGAACATGGGGAGGGAGGTCTTCCAGGTGTCTGCACTGACAGATCCTGCTTCCTCTGCCAGGTGTGATCTAGAAAGATCCAGGAGGATCATGCTAATAACCATTGTATGCCAGCCACTGTGCAAAGGGCTCTGCGTGCCTCACATGCGGATTCTTCCAGCAAGACTGTGACGGCACGGCTGTGCCTCCATTTTTTTAAGTGACTGAGGCTCAAATAGGGAAAGTCACTGGGCCAAGGTCACCCAGCTGGGGAATGGTGGAGGTGGATCTGTAGTCCAGGCATCTCAGAAAGTCCAACAATAGAGAAGAGGTGGGTGTGCACTGTGCATAACAAGTGTTCAGCACCATTTGTAAAACCTATTACATATCCTTGTGTAAAGGAGTGCATAGTCATCCTTTAAAAATATTTCAGACATGTTTTAAATAGAGAATGAGGCTCTGTGATCATCCCCTACCCTTAGAGCTGCTTTGGGGCTACCCCAATCTGCCATCAGGAAGGATGACTTTTGGTCGGACAAGGCAATGTAGCAGAAAGAGCTTGTTCTTAGTTCTGGCTCTGCCATTTAGTGCTTTTGTAAGAACGCTGCACCGTCTCAGTGGCCAGGGTGTGCACCACTTGGCATCCATGCCTCCAGCCAAAGGCCTAGAGTAGGAGCAAGATGTCAGGGCTAACAGTTTGGAGGTCCTGTGAGCCAGTAAGCTGAGGTCTAGCTGAGACACCTTGCTGTGTGGTCCTCCCCATCTCTGCTCCAGCAGAGGCTCAGAGGGAGAAAGTTTCCAAATCCTTGCAAGTGACTGCTGCAGGGTTGCCCAGCCTCTCCTAGCTGCCTCTCAGCTGTGCAGCCCATGCTTCCTACCTCTGTGCCAGGCATCTGCTGCCCTTTCCCCATTAGGACACTGAAGTTCAGAGAGCGTAGTGCGCCTCCCTCAGCCATGCAGTGAGGTGGGACCTGGCTCAGATGAGCTACTTCTCCCTCCTCCAGCCAGGCTGTCGATTTTCAAAATGGAAATATCTTTATTTTTAAAGTTTTTGCTAGTTGCTGGCAAAAAAAAAAAGAAAAAAAGAGAAAGAAAAGAAAATGATATTTGTACATGTACCAACTCCTCACAATGAATGTACTTATTATGTGTTGCAAATATGTACTAATAAATTTTTTTTATGAGCAGGATATATTTATTGAGAGAGAGAAACTTCTGACAGACAGACAGAAGGGGCCCCAAGTGGGTTGCCTAAAAATTTTTTTAAAAATAAAAACTAACAAAAAAATCAAAACGTCAGTAGAAAAGTTTCTTCCAAGTAATACAGTCTCTTGTAAGTATATGTATTAAAAACATATATATGAAATATATATAATAGCATATGTGTAATAAAATATGTGAAATATGTAGAGTTATGGATGTAACCATAGAATAAAAATGTATTACAGAAAGGCGATGTCCCTAATCCCCAGGAAAGTACAGTTTACATTCAGGTATCTTTTCAGACCCTCTTCCTGAAGTATAATTGTTGAGCTTTGCTCTATATAAGTTCATTCTGTGTGCAATAATTGGGTTTAAAAGTAGGGAACTCTTTAACTTCAGTTTCTTCTCCATGGAGAGAAAAGCTCTGTGAGCATGAGAGTAACTCAAATCGTACTGCAGTGACCACTTCTGTGTGCCCATCTCAGATCTATTGTTAAGATACCTTCTTGTCTTCTTGGAACATTTCCTACAAATGACATCGCTGGACCTGAGATCCAGTATGGTGACAGGATCTTCTTGCTCTTCTTCTCCTTCTCCTTCTCCTTCTCCTTCTCCTTCTCCTTCTCCTTCTCCTTCTCCTTCTCCTTCTCCTTCTCCTTCTTCTTTTTCTTTTTTTTTTTTGCATGCTTCGGACTAAACCCAGACACTCCCACATGCTAAGCAAATGCTCTACCACTGAGCTACACTTTCAGCTCCCTTTTTGCTTCACTCCTAAAGCCTTCTCTTGAGTTCCCCTAAGAATCCTGTCCTCTAGAGGCAGAAACACTGAGAAATCCTCACGCCCTACCTTCTCAGCCAGAGCCCTGCCCCATCTGTGCACCCGGAGCCAGCTGCGTGGATGCAGGTCGACCGGGGAGTGGTTCCCCCAGGAAGCAGCTGTGCCACAGAATGCAATGCAAGCAATGGCTTTGGAGGCCCTGGCTGCCCTCTTTCTCTCCTGTGGGGCTCTTTCTCGCCCTTTTTCTGACGACTGCATTTAGTTTCCACTTCTCTGTGGAAACTCAACCCAAGACCTCCCGCCTGTCTTCCACGCAGGGGACCCCACTGCTCTTTGGACCTTCTATGAACATCCCATACACCTCAGATTCAGTGTGTCCTCATGGAAGCCCAGAGGACCTGCCCCATCCCAACCCTAAACCTTCCTGTCTGTCAGCCTTCCCATCTCAAGGTCTAGCTCTACCCTAGCCAGCCAGTCACCTCAAAAGGGACCTTCTCTCCCCTCACATCCTCTACACCCAGTTACCCACCAAATGCCGCCAATGCCATGACTTACAGATGGTTGCAGTGCATCCTCGCCTTCTCCTTGGTCCAGGTCATCTGACACCTGGGCAGCTGTAACAGCTACCATTGGGTTCTGCCTGTTTCTCTTCCTCTTTCCCACACCTACAGTCCATCTGCTGCTCAGAAGCCTGGTGGGAATCGCATCTCCTCACTCCTCTGCTGAAGACCCTCTTAGGGCTCCCCAACACCCAGAGGATTCAGCATGCTTCCCAAGACTCTGCAAGCCCCTCTTGTCCCTGGCCTCCTATTGGGCTTCCACTTCTGCCCACCAGCCTCTTACAGACACATATGCCAGACAATCCAGCCAGGATGAACCATTGTCAGTTTCTCAGTTGCCCTAGGTCTTTTCTTTTCACTTGGCTTATTCCATATTAGCAAGCATATTAACTAATACTAACTGCTATAACGGAAAAGCCCCAGGTTCCAAAAGTCTTAACACAAAATCAATTTAGCTTCCTTTTTCTTGAAATTCACTGTGTGTTTGGTAGGCACTCCAGGATCCTCCCATCTCATGGTATTTAACCTCACTGCTGTCATTCTGCTCACATCCCCCTGGCCCTAATTCAGTCAAAGGAGGACACGGTGCTGCAAGGGAGGGCGGGAAATATAGTCTACTGTGTGGCCAAGGAGGAAAGGAAACTGTCTTTGAAAACTGTAACACATAGCAGCTTCTCACTTCTCAGATGAAAAAATACAAACAGCAAATAAATATGTGAAAAAGTGTTCAACATCTCTAGTCATTTGAGAGATGCAAATTAAAACAACACTGAGATTCCTCTCACCCCAGAAAGAATGGCTATTATCAAGAAATCAAGCAATAACAAATGCTGGAGGGAAAGGAACCCTTCTCCACTGTTGGTGGGAGTATAGACTGGTGCAACCACCGTGGAAATCAGTGGGGAGATTCCTCAAAAAGCTAGGACTAGAGGTCCCATTCAACTCAGCTATTCCCCTTCTGGGTATCTTCCCAAAAGAATTAAAAACACATAGCAGCTTCTACCACAGGAGCCCCCTCTTCCAGGAAGCCTTTCTGATACTACTTCCACTGTTTTCCCCAAGTACGCTCAGGTGTTTTCTCTCCTGGAGCAAGCCCTAACCAAAGTGTCCTCCATCACAGCTACCTGCTCTCAGTCTCCCCCCAGGACTGTGATTCCTACATCCTCTGGCCCAGGATCATGTACACTGGTGTAGGGAAAAATGCAGGTCCGCAGTAAATACCTGTAGAACAGATCAACTTGAAACTCTATCATGGTCTCAAATAGATTCAAACAAATATCTAATTTTTGTCGATAGGTAGGGACAAGGCAAGTTAAAAACAAAATGTGCCTTCCAAAGAGACCCTTCATGATGCTTACAGGAAGTCTCAAGCACTGGACTAGACACTGTTTTGTTCCAAGTTCATGCTTATAAACCAGTGTCGCTGCTTTGATTCACTCCCAAGAAGCCAGCTAAGCCCAGAGACAGAAAAGTCAATGCATCCTAGAAAAAATAAGACATCTCCAAAACATGTCCCAGATCCACTTTCAGCACTCAGAGGGGTTGGCAATCAGGGCTTTCCCTGTGGTAGTTTCTGCTCTGTATTTGGTGCATGCTCAGGGCTGCGCTTAAGCTTGGGGAAGAGAAGTTCAGAGCAAGTTTCGGATGCCTGCTGTTCCTGGGAGGAGCTGAGAGCTGCTTAACTTTTGAGAGTACTCAGTGGTAATGAATGATGGTCATAGCAATGGTTATTACTAATCAATGGTGGTCCCTGAGTCTCTAGAACCTTCTGTCTGGGCCATGATAGGGCTCTAGGGATTAGTGCTAATGGGAAGATGGAGGTCTTCCTGTGCACAAGGAGTGTTTCTGTCCAGGGACAAAGCCAAGAGAAAGCAGACCTGAGTGAAATTCCAGGGACCCTAGGCCAAACCTGAGGATCACTGTGTTTTAGGACTGGGGTTTCCTTCCTGCCAAAGCCCCAGGAAAGGCCAACATCTCGAATAAGCGCCAGTCCTGCAGAGCTGGTCCAGGACATCCATATGTCCCCATCCCTCCTCCAGGACAGCCAAGGGTTGCCCAGCATAGACCCTGTGCTCCCTCTGATGAAGAACTAGGGCTCAGACAATGAGATTTCATCCAGGTCTCCCAGACAATGAGACCGTCCCCAGCCCTGGTCAGATGTTCTACCTTGTGGAAGCTTTCCAGGCCCAGGGTGTTGCTAAGTCCTCAGGGCTCCTGCAGATTTAGGATAAACCTTGGCTTCTGCTTGTGGCTCAGCATTTTTAAGCCCTGGAGTGTGGCAGGTTTGATCTTCCACTGTGTTTCATCCGTACGCTGGTAGCTCTGTGACCTTTACCTGCCTGAGCCTTGGTCTCTTCCCTGGGGAGTGGGCTGACAGAGGTACTCAGGTGCACAGGGCAGCCACAAGACACGAATGAGGTGCTGTACCTCCATCAAGCAGTCTCCTGCCTCCCTGTCTCACCCTCAGCCTTCTAACCCATCTTGGGCTCTCTGCAGGGCTCTGCGGTTGCTCTGTCCTTGACTCAAGGACACCTGAAACTTTGCCGAGCCCTTGGATGAAAGAGCTGCCTGGCCACTGGGATGCAGAGAGAGGCGGGGACAGTGAGGCTGTCCCAGAGGGGGAGGGCCAGAGCACCTCCTGAAAGGTGCTGGGGCATGCCACATTCTGTCCCTAGGTAGGGAGCTCATAAATATTCACATGCCCTTGAGAGGCAGGGAAGCCGCGAGCCTGCTGCTGGGTGTCATTGGAGAATTCCTGTCTCCCAGTGACTGCAGAGGCAGCCTGCGAGTGGATGTGGTTCAGGTCAGCAGAAGAAAGGGGAAACCAGTCATAGCCTGAGGTGAGTGTACCTCCTCTGTCCCCTCAGGGTTGGCCCTGGTGGCAACACTCTAGGCTGGAAGGTTTACCATCCTGGGCTCAGTTTCCCTGTGTGCCAGACATGGGGAATGAGTCCCACTTCTCGTTCCTCTCCTGGAGGGTCTCAGCTGGAGGGAGGATGACTGGGCCTGGGCTGCCACCATTCACCTCCATGGAAGAGGCAGACATGGCCGGGGTAATGCACAAGGGCTGGGCTAGGTGGGGAGGCTGGCAAGGAGAATGTCTGTCCTGAGTGCCTGAGTTTGTCACCACTGTGGGCAGAGGAGGCAGGGGACTCAAGTTCCAGGCCTATCTCTGCTGGTTCTGTGCTGTGTGACGTTGAGGGCACCCCTGCTCTCTCTGAAGTCTCTCTGTCTGCCTTTCTGTCTTGTAGCCATGAGGCCATGAGACCATGAAACTCAGGCTGCAATGATATTGTTTTTGAACCTGAGGCCTTGAACTTGGGGCCATACCCAGCGGGCACATACCTCAATGGGGTCAGGGATGGAGCCTTGGGGTTTAGAACTGGGGTTCCCTTCTGTGATGGAGGGGAAAGTTGGTATTATCATTTCAGAGGAGAAATGGAGGCCTAAAGAGGGGGACAGCCTTGCTAAGGGCACACATCAAGGAAATAGCAGAGCTGGGATTTAAATCCAGGACCTGGTTCCAAGGTGCTGGCTTTGTAAGGCTTTTTATTATTATTATTATTATTATTATTAATTATTTGTCTTTTTGACATAAGGTCTCACTATGCAGTTCAGGCCAGCCTTGAACTCACTTCATAGCCCAGGCTGGTCTCGAACTTGCAATGATCCTCCTGCCTCAGCCTCCCAAGTGCTGGGATTACAGGTGTACGCCGCCGTGCCAGGCTGTATGGCTCCTATATGCCTGACTTGCACTCATGTGCTCTTGTACACTGATGGCTATTACATGTGTGACTCCACGGTAAGCTCCTTCTCCTGGAGCTCTTACACGGCTAACGAGCCTGAGTTCCACCTATGTCTGCGTCAGCCTCATAGCTTGTCTTCTGTGTGGCTGTCTGGATGGCTGCCTGGACCATGGTCCCATCCTCACATTGTGCTTGGGCTGTGCGTGGGTCCTGCCGCCAAACTTCCCAGGTACCGGGCTCAGGGCGCTCAGGAATGAGTCACTACCAGCTTGCTTGCACCTGGGTACAGAGGAGACACCTCTACTTTCACACACTCAGGCATGAACCAACACTGGGCCTGGTCCATAGTAATGATAATGATTGTTACTATTAATAATTAATGTGTATTCATTATTCATCACCTTCTGGGTATGTATTCTCTTGTTAAAGTTTCACAGTCTTAGGACCTTTCTCTCTCAAGATAGGTTCCTGGATTCCAGCCAGCTGCTCTCTGGGCCTCAGTTTACCCAGAAGCTCTGCCTGTGATCCCAAACGGGCCTGTATGCCCTGATCTGCTATTGTTGTATACACTGTACACACTGAGGCTCAGAGACGGTGACCTTTGTGCCCACATTTACAGAGACCAGGAAGGCAGGGAATGGCCAGGCTTAGTCGTTCCAGGAGCCAGAAAAAGAGGAACAACTACAAGGCCTAGCTGCCCCCTGCCCAATCTGGCAGCAGGCTCGGCCCACAGAGGCTAGACCCTGCTGTACTCCCTGGAGTGAGCTCCTGCCATGCCTCCGCCTCTGCCTTTCACAGTGGCATTGGTGCCAGGCACACCTCCTTCTTTTATTTTATTTTATTTTATTTTATTTTATTTTATTTTATTTTTAAGACAGGGTCTGGCTACGTAACACAGGCTGGCCTCAAACTCACAGAAATCCTCCTGCCTCAGCCTCCCAAGTGCTGGGATTACAGGCATGTGCCACCACACCCAGCACCTCTTCCTTTCCATGGGCTTGGGGTGGGCATGGTGTACACCAGTCCGGGCTGCCATGGACAAAGCAAGAAATTCCATGTTGTAGGTCCATAGACCTGGGTTCAAATTCCTGCACAGCCCCTGCTTGACTGAGTGACCCTGGACAAATTATGTCATGTCTTGGAGCCTCAGTGTTCTCATCTGTGAAGTGGGAGTGACCATGGGGTGGAGTGGCATTCACTGAGTAGTAGCAGAGTGGAGAGAATTATATGCTTTGGAGACAAACCTGCATGGCTTGGTTCTTAACGGGATCAAGAGTGGAATCAGAAGCAGGAGGATTATAAATTCGGGCCCAGTCTGGGTAACTAGTAATTTAGTGAGATTTACCTCAAAATTAAAAAAAAAAAAATTTAAAATGGTTTGGGATTATAGCCCAGTATAAAGGCCCTGGGTTCAATCCCCAGTACTGCAAAATGAGAGAGCACGAGAGAGAGCCTAAGAGTCAGCAGCAGACAGCTGGGGTAGGGGCCTAGTGAGATTTGAGGTCGCCAAAATGAGAACATGAAGGAGTGAATGTATGAACCAGAGATGAGGGGGCGGGGCCCTGTCCTGGGCAAGGCTAGGTGGAGCCTGATTGGCAGTCGGGGGAGGCTGGTCTGCCCCCTGCTGCTGGTCCTCCACCCAGGGCCTCCACCATTGCAGCCTCCCAGAATTCTGGAAAGCACGCTGGTGAGTGGGGCTCCTGTGGTGGCTTTTCCCCCATTCTAAAGCCAGAGAAACTGAGCCCTGGACCTGCTTCTGAGCTTCAGTCTGAGGCTCCAACCCGCTTAGGAGCCCTGCTCCTGCTGGACCCCGGAGAGTGGGAGGGTGGCTGACTGGGACACTTGAGGCCTAGGAGGCACTGGTACTAGTAGGTGGCTCAGTGGCCACTCTTTGTTCAGGGCAGGGCTCTCTGAGGCGCAGGAGAGATGGGGTCACTGTGCCTGACACATCTAGGGAAGGATCCCAAGGATACAGCCGGGGCAGGACCGGAGCTCCCAACTTCTCTACTTTATGGACGAGAAAACCATTCCAAGGGGGGTCCCGGCTCACACAAAGTAGTCACAGTGCTGCACAGAAGCACAGACCAGAGCCTGAGGTGGGACTGCCTTTGTCCTAAGACCTCTCCTGGGTGATTTACCAAACTTTGCACGTGCTATGTTTTATTATTTAAATATGCTAAATGCAGTATATTGCCTTTTTTGATTAAGAAAAAAAATAGTATGACTGAACAAGTGAATGTTTACATTTTTTAAAAACATGTATTACTGTAAAAGACGCAATGCCATTACTTTCCCTCAAAATATTCCTCACTTTGAACACTTACCCCATCATTCTCACCACTTTGGTTTTTTTGTTTTGTTTTGTTTTGTTTGGTACCGGGAATCGAACTCACGACCTCACACTTGCCAGGCAGGTGCTTCTGCTGCTGAGCTAAATCCCTAGTGAAGGAGTATTACAGGAATGCTATTGACCACACACTCATTACAGTCCCAACTATAAGGGTGTGTACAATGTAAAGGAGACAGGCTAATGATAAGTTACATAATGTAAACATACCTGTTAAAAGTTAGTTGGTTGGGCATGGTGGCGCATGTCTATAATCCCAGCACTGGGGAGGCTGAGGCAAGACAATAGCTATGAGTTTGAGGCCGGGCTGCAAAGTGAGTTCAAGGCCAGCCTGAACTGCATAGTGAAACCCTGTCTCGAAAAGACCAAAAAAAAAAAAAAAAGTGGTGGGGACGGATGCATGCAGAGGGGGAGGGGCGTTCCGTGACTGAGCCAAGTGCCCAGGTGTGGCTGCCCATTGCTTCTCCCTCAGATACACTGACAGTGACTCCAGACAGCTGAACGCGGGCACTGGCTGGCCTGCATCCACGGTGGTGAAACTGTGACCTTTCTGTGATCCTTCCAACAAGGGGTCAGCAGGGAACCTTGTGCAGTGTGGAATGGGTCCCAGCATCCTCCCCTGTGCTGTGGGAGGACAGTCCTGAGGGCATTCTGTCTGAACTCCTTTAAACAACAGTTCCAATACCCACTTAACGACATGGGTCCACGGGTCGCCTTAAGCCAAAGGGAAGGGGAGCTTCCTCTGAACTCGGGCTCTCCACTTTCCCCACTGTTGATTGTGCGGTGACCTGAGGACAGTAGTGAAGTGCTTCAGGTTTTCTCATCAGAGGAGGCTCCAGATAGAAACCTTGGACCAGAGAAAATCCACAACAGAAGAAATGCCATTTTCTCAGTCCCCTTGTGAGAGATTAGGCAAAAATTATGCAATATTCAAGTTTCCTATTTCTCTTTTTTTTTTTTTTGATACCGGGGATCGAACTCACAACCTCACACTTGCCAGGCGGGCACTTATGCTGCTGAGCTAAATCCCCAGCCCTAAGTTTCCTATTTCTTATTGAACCATGTCTTCCTGTGTGTAACCATCTAGAGAAGAGAGCAAGTGAGAGCTTTTAGTGCTGGTGGGGAGCATTGAGTGTGTGCTACTAGGTCAGGAACTTGGAGTTGCTTTCTTGTACCCCACCCCTGGCCCTGTACTGCACAATTGGGGATTCTGCTTGACAACTTGGGTTGAGTGACCTGCTTAGGGAGCTTTCTCTAATTGGACAGAAATTCTTGTACAAAAGGCAGTAGGCTCTGTGATCGTAGGGAAAAGATTTGATGTCTCAGGTGCAACATTCAGTTGTTGCTAAAATTGCAAGTCCCTGCTGGGAAAAGAAGAGCATTAAAATAACTGAAGATTTGTTTTATTGGCAATTTAGGATGCAAAATATTTTATCTTTAAACTTCTAAATTTTTTTCTTTTTGTTGGTTTTTTGGTTTTATGAGACAGGTCTCACTAAGTATTTCAGGCTGATCTTGAACTCATTATATAGCCCAGGCTGACCTCCAACTTTCAGTGATCCTCCTGCCTCAGTCTCCTGAGTGCTGGGATTACAGGCATACACCACGCATGCCTGGCTAACCTTCTAAACTTTGAAAAACAAGATAGCCAAGTTTAAATAATATAGCTTTCCAAAGCTGAGTGTTCTCATTTAGAGCTCAGCTTTTCTGCATGAAATACAAAAGCAGCTTTCTAAAATTTCTGGCTAGGAACAGGACTATTCTGACAACCTGTGACTAGTTGAGCTGATCCATGTCAGTTGTTAGCATTCCTTTTTTCCCCCTCCTTGGTAAGAGCTTAAAAAACTTCAGGTGCATTGTTCTAGTCATACACTGACAATTCCATTCCAAATGTCTCCTGAGAGGCTTACACCACATGCAGGAACCCGTCTTTATCCTTCTCCTTTCGTACACCTCTGAGATCAGCACGGACACTTTTGCCATGCTGTGTCGTTCACCAAGGGGAAGAAAGCTCGGTTCTCATCCTTGATTGTTCTATGATCACAAGGATCTTGGTGGGATGCTGCTCTCAGGCAAATTAGAAATCTTCTACTCTTTGTCCAGAGGTGTGGAGTTGCTTGAAGGTCTTCTCTGTCAGCACTGGGCCGGTGGTCCTGGGGGCAGCAGTGGCTGGAGATCTGTCTTGCCATTTTCTGAAGCAGTTCTGGAAGTCCTTATTTGTGAGTGCCTTTAGCTGCACTTTTGTGGCTGCCTTGATGTTCTGAATTGATTCGAAAGGTTTACCTTTTATGGTCATTTTGGCTTTGGGGATAGCACTCGGCAGCAACATTCACCATTTTTTAAAAAATCATACCTCATAAAGATCATGAAAGAGGGCTTCCAGAATTGCTTCAGAAAGTGGCAAGAATGGTGGCATAAGTATTTTTGAAGGGAGTATTTTGAGGGGGATTAATGGCAATGTGTTTACTGTAATAAAATTTTAAAAATGTATACATTCACTGTATAGTTGTCACCCCTTTTATATGCTCCTTTAAAGAATGCGATTATTACAAAAATACGTAATTTAGAGAAACGTTCCCTTGTATACCACTTCCCAGCTATATAGAGGTTGGCACTGCCTTGAACTCACTATGTAGCCTAGAATGTGGGTTGAATGTCCCTGATCTGAAATTCTAAAATTTGAAAGATACCTTTTGAGCCCAGCATGATGGTGCAGGTGGAAAACTCCACGTATGAGCCAGGCATGGTGGTGCACACCTGTAATCCCAGCACTCAGGAGGCTGAGGCAGGAGGATTACTTCAAGTTCAAGGCTAACCTGGACTACAAAGTGAGTTCAAGGTCAGCCTGACCTGCATAGTGAGACCCTGTCTGAAAAAAGAAAGAGGAAAAAGAGAAAAGGAAAATTCCACATCTGACTTCATGTGAGTCAAAACACAGGCACACTAAAAATATTGTATAAAATTATCTTCAGGTTATGTGTATAAGGTATATTATTAGTATTATTTGGTAGCAGTAATCGAACTCAGGACCTTGTGCTTGCCAGGCAGGTGCTGTGCCACTGAGCTATATCCCCAGCCCTGTATAATATATATATATATATATATATATATATATATATATATATTTTGTGGGGTTTTTGTCTTTTTGAGACAGGGTCTTGCTATGAAGTTCAAACTGGCCTTGAGCTCACATTGTAGCCCAGACAGGTCTCCAACTCCCAACAATCCTCCTGCCTCAGCCTCCTGAGTGCTGGGATTACAGGCGTGTGCCATCATGCCTGACTTTGTATAAGGTATACTAAGCATAAATTAATTTTCTATTTAGACATGAGTCCTAGCTCTAAGATATCTTGCTAAGTGTGGTGCACATGCCTGTAACTCCAGCACTCAGGAGGTCGAGGCAGGAGGATTGCCCCACAAGTTCAAGGCCAGCCTGGGCTACATAGTTCAAGGCCACCCTGAACTGCATAATGAGACCCTGTCTCCAAAAAAAAAAAAATCACAGGGCAGCAGGTATGACCTCTTGCAACCTCTGGGGATCAAGAATGTGAGCTGGCATGGAAATGGAAAGTTTTAAGCCCTGGCTCT
>RJWT010024064.1:0-16595 GCA_004365215.1 Cuniculus paca | reverse complement strand
ACATCCTAAAAACTGATAGTCTAAATAGTTCTCTATCACCCTGAGAAAGCCAAGGGTCACTAACCCAACCCCCTACAGCCAAAGGGCCTGTTCTGTATGCATTCCTGCTTTCTGCAGTGACTTACCTCCCCATTTGTCCCCGATTTAATCAATTTTACCTGAGCAATTAATCTTATTGGTTGACCATAGTTCTGTCCCACCTCTTGCCCATTTGCCTTGCAAGTTCCCATTTTTCCCCACGTTGGACCCACCTCACCTCATGGTTTTGCTCTATAAAAGTCCCTAGAAAAGACAGGGTCTTTGGCAACTCACTCAGGATCCTTCTGTCTCTCTCTCAGACAGAAGCTTTCTCTCTCTCAAGAAATATATTCTGCTCTTAACCTCCATTGTTTCTAAAATTCATTCTTTTATTTTGGAGAACACAAACTCATACCAGACATATAGTAGGTTGGGAGTTGCATTTCCCAATATCAATACTGGCTCAAGAGGGAAGGCAGCACGAAAACCTGCAGTTTACCTCATCATCATCAGGAGAGTCAAAAGGAATCCAGCTTCGCTTCACTTCTTGCACTTTAGTTCCTTCTCTGTGAGGCTGAGGTGGATGAGGTGAATACTGAAAGCTAAGCTGCCCCAAAGCATGCTGAACTGGACACCACTTTTGCACATTTCTCTCAAAGGGGCTTTCATGATAGACTGCTTGCTTGCTATCAGAGAAGCTCTCAGTGATAGAGATTCATCAAAATGACAAAACTGGGCATCCCCAGGGCAGACAAGGCCACCAGACTGTGCGAAGAGCCGGGTTTGTGTGAGTCCTTAACAAAGGCTGTCAGGATGGTGCCGCCTTTGTTCCCCTCTATTCTGGTGGAAATGATTTAGTGAATGCTCTGCACCTTTCTCTCCCTTCAATGCCATGCTTGACCCCTCACGCCCACCCTTTCACATTAGATCCTTTTGCTCCACTGGCCTTTCCGGATGAGGAAGAGTCTCCCTAAACTAAGAATGTACCTCTTCAGAAGAGATCAATTAGCCCTGGGGAGTAATGAGGGCGAAGCTGCCCTCTACACTTTGACCATTGATTTAAACACTATTCACGGGCTCCAGGACGCTAGTGGGGCAACTGTCTGGAAACCTATGAGGGACATCAAGTCTCATTCCCATAACCCATGCCCAGTCACCCCAAAGAAACAGCCACCAGCCACAGCTCCCTCCTAGCCAGCTACATGGCAACCAGAACAAGCCCCTTCTGTGCACATTTCTTGTAGCATGTAATTGCCAACTGGTGACAGAGAAGAATGAGAAAGAAATGCAGAGAGAGAGAGCTTCAGTGGAATCATCGTCACAAGGGCCCCAGCCCTATATGCCAGGCACAAAAATCTCACGGCATGGCCCATGCCTGGAAGCAAGCCTGGGACTAGACCCACTCCACGAAGAACTCAGCACCTTCGCCAGGGCTGCACACGCCACACACCCCAGCTTGTTCTTCTCAAAGCACAGATGCTCACTGTCAGGAGACGTTGGAAATTCTTGGAGATTTAATCTTTCTCACATGAGAATTCCCTCTTAAAATTACGCATAAATGGTTGTCTGAGGGTAGAAGCATTGCTATTCCTCCAGATTAGATCCAAACTGAATTAAATACTTCATGACAACTACCAGATTATCCTTAATTTTATCATTTTTGTTCCAAGCTAAGTTTCTCTGGGTCCTTCACTGAGGTCTCTCATGACATGATTTTGAGGATCTTCCCTATCCTGGGAGCTTGGTCATACCTGTACAGATGCTGTCATCCACCTCTAAATGTATCATTAGAGCTCAGGTAAGTGAAGGATGTGAACGAACAAAGTCAGAAGTGGTAATAGCTTTGTCCTCTCTCTGAAACAGCACTGAAGAAACATTGGGTTAGGGTAAGGGTACATGACCATAAGAACAAGATTTCTTGACATAAAAGAACTTCTGTCTTAGAAACAAACACACACCTTTTGAGCTCCTATCTGGAACTATCCCAGGCATTGTACATATGTTAATCTTTACAAGAAGGAGAGTTTCACTATTCCTGTTTTTCAGTGAAAGAATGAGGCTCTTAGGGATAAGTGATTTTCCCAAGATCCTATACCTAATAAATGACAAATGATGTATTTATCCCAGATTTCTAGCTCAGCATAGTTCCTTCTGGCCAATTCCACATCCTAGAATGACTCACCTCCTAAGGCCAGCTGCATCCTATTCAACCTTTCACATCTCCTAAGTCCTCTGGTTTTGTCACATGTTTCTGGGCTCGGATCATCACCTTCTGGGACCTTTAGTTCTTTCCTGACCCTTCCAGACTTGCCTGCCCTGAAACTGGACATCTTCCCAATCCCACAAGCCGCCCTTGGCCCCAGTTCTCCCATCACAGTTTTGTGTGGACAAATTCACTGGTGCCCCCCCAGAGAAAGAGAGTGCAGTGTCTCCTCCACCCAACCCCGAGTTACTGAGTCTGTGTGTTGTCTTCCTTGCAAGTTTTGGGAAATGAAGAACTGGGTAATCAAAAGGAGTTAGCTCTTATAAATGTAAGCCCCTGGCTACATTAGATGAACTTCAAATTCTTTAATCCTTTCTATTCCTTTTCCTCTTCTTCTTCCTCCTCCTCCTCTTTCTCTTTCTCATGAGTGTGAGTGTGTGTGTGTGTGTGTGTGTGTGTGTGTGATTCTTCCCAAGGAATCCAATGTCCCTAGGGCTTTCTGAATTATCAGAAAAAGGAAAAAAATAAAAATAGACCAAGTATCCAGTTGTGTTAGCTCTCATTAAGTTGGTTTCTGCATAGCTCATATTCAAATCTCAGGAATCCTATTTTAAGCTCTCCTGTTCGTAATGGAATACAGTTGGTAGAAAGTCCTTAGAAAGTTTGCATCAGAATTCCACTGAGGATGAACAGAGACCCAGATCTTACCAAAGAACCCGGTTTGCACAAACTCAAAAACTGCCCCAAGTTATAAAATTCAAGTAGATCAATCCAACAACCCTAAGTAATTAAAAGCAACCCCAATCTTGTCTTGAATTTCTTAAATGATGTCAAAGGAGAACAAATTTATAATCCACAGTAATGTTTCTTTAAACTCTCCTTTTTCATTATTTTCCCTCTCAATATCAGTCATATCCCCAACTCTTTCAAAGCTTTTCTCAGTAGATTGTATTCTCAATCTCCAAACCCAAACTTCCTCTAAAGACAAGTCGGCTCCAACTGTTCCCTAACCAAAACTTTCCAGAAAACCTACTCTGTTCTTGTCAGGAATAACATCTCTGAGGAGGTTCAGGCACAACTTGCAGGAAGAGCAAGCATCTGGCTCCTAACACGTCACCAAGGCCACATTGTAGAATCCAGAAGGAAGAGCCTGCTAGGCACAGTCAAACTCAGCAAGAAAACCCTGGGATGGCAGGGAAGGCCTCGTATGAAGGGATGACAGATGAGGCCACAGGGCTCACAGGTGCCAGGTTTTTCAGAAGCCCTCAGAAAGTTTCGAGCAGGAATGAGGCTGAAGACTGTGACTGCTTTGTGGAGAGTAGTCTGTAGCAGACTGAAGAACAGGAGCAGAAGAAGACTTCAAAGTTCATTGCTTTAGTGGCTGCATGAGGTGCTCATGGCTTGAACAGGGTAATAGCACTGGGACTGTTGAGTAGCTATGTTGTGGATATCACACTAAAGGCAATCAAGAGCTTTATAATACATCCTGGATTCACAGGGTGCAGTCTGTGGGCAAACCTTAAATGACAGAGCATTGGAGGTGACAGACCTTCCCTCATTTCCCCCCTAGCATTTCATAAGAATTTCACATTGTTCCAAAAAGATAATTCACAAGCTGTTTAATATCCTTTAACAAAATCCTTTTTTTCTCCAAGTATTCTTAGTGACTTGTTGATTACAACCAAGATCTTGTCCAATAAATTCCTTCTAGTAGCAGATGAGTCCCACTTTCCCCAGATCCTTGCCGACACTGGTAAATATCAATTAAAATGAACAAAACGAAAACAAAATTTAAAAAAATATTACTTTTGGGTTCAGCTTTATAGGACAAGAAAGCAAATGGTTTTCTGTAGAGGGCCCACAGTTGAGACAACTCTTAACTCTGTGAGTTACAGACAGAATTCAGGACTTAACCAAGGACCATGAGAATTTAGCTGCAAGGCTATTTCTATCCTTCTACTACTCCAAGCATTGCACATTAAGAGCCTCAGACCCCACGTGATGATTAGTAGGAAACACATTGATGTGTTGCAAACATGAGTAAGTTTCTGGATGGTTCCAGAGGGGGAAATTTTTCTGATCTGAGGAAGGACATCATGAATCCCTTCTCAGTGGAAGACCTATCTCCAAAATCACTATTCAAATTGCTTTGCCTTTTAACATTTTCTTGGTTATGTCTTGGAAAATATTCCAATAATGAAGTGAATATATCTCTTTAGAGTTCTACTAACAGAGAAAAACTGGTTCAACACAAGTTTAAAATACCTTTAAAATTATGTTTCTATCAAAGAATTAATTTAAATTTTATATCTTTCTCCCTAACATATCAACATCCACTTCTGCATAAAAATAATCAACTAGGTTGCTTACTAAAGGAACAGCCTTCTAAATAAAATAGAAAAAAAAAGAAATAAAATAAAATACACTTAGCTCCATCCCAAACTACTACTAGAAATTTTGAATGATTTAACTTAGAAAGATAAAGAGATTATGACAATGAAAGACGATGGAAAGGTAAGCCAACCAAACTCAGAAGATGAAAAGGGAGTTGATAAATACTAGTTGGTCTTGCACAGTAGAGAAAGTTAAGGCTTAAGATGACTGGAGGGGAGAACTAAGCAAACAAATGAAGATTTAGAAGATCCAGGATACAATAGCCCAGGGATGGCTGAGCGCTGATGTCCCAGTGTGTCTGAAAGTAGAGTTGAAGATAGGCGTGGAAGCAATAACCAGTTGAACCTCCGACCAAGGAGCACCTGGATCCGTGCCCTGTGGCTGTGGGCCCCAGCCCCCCGTCCTAGATGCAGAAGGAAGGATTCCTCCCGGGGGACCCAGCAACACATTCATGTGGTGTAAGAAGAAGCCCCTCCCCAAGCCAGGAGACTAAGGAAGACAGCAGGTTGACCACAACTGCCTCCCCGTCTCTCTCCATGCAGCTGCCATGCTGCTGACAGCCCTAAGCCCCAGAAAAGCTGTCACCAGAGAGAGGGCCCGATAAACGGGTTCTATGAACAGCAAGGGCAGAGCAGGAGCTGCGAGCCCAGGGGGTGAGCAATAAAGGATGGCCTCTGGAGAATTTCAAACCAATAATTTAATCAAATACAAGTTTGTTTTTTATTAATTCCATGTGTGGCAATTTTAATAATTCCAGGGGTAGCATGCTTCTCCTTCAGAAAACTTCTCTGGATCGAAGATGCAAGCAGTTGCAGTGCCTACTGTTAAACATCAATAATACGTACATCGACATCAAATTAGCACATTTTTGTTTCCTACCTGGAAGTTAATTGGGGAAGCTCCCCATTATTCAGTCCGTTTCCAATTAATACATGCTTGGCTACAGGTGGCTCCTCCGAAGGGGAGCCGAAAGGTTCAAACCATTCCACTTAGCTCTGGCAGGATCTGTGGCCCGAGTCCCAGTGGCACCCCATGGTCCTCTGTTTAAACAGCAGGCTCAAAAGTAAACAATGACACCATTCGCATGCAACAGCACATTCGAAAATAAACAATGGCTTCTTTCTAAACAAGACAAACTTTGAATTACTTTCTGGCATTCTATGTCACCACTTGGACTTCCTAATTTTGTTTAAACTTTAAAGCGGTGACACAGAGCAGTGAGGAGTAACCCAGTAGCTTTCTTTGGTAATTGCACAATTTACTTTATACATTAAACGTTTCACTGAACTTGAGTAATATCTTTAAAACTGAAATGCATTCATTTTTATTAACTGTTTCTGAACTAAGGAATTAAGAAAATAATTATTTTAATAGAAGAGCACATATTTTATTTTATTTTCACACAGAATCACATCTGTTACCATCCCAGATTAACATCATGATCATTTTTTACTACTTCAAAGTATCAGAGAGTATGTTCCTGATGGTAAGTGTTCACTGAGGAAGATAAAAAGAAGATGAATTTTCCCTCTTGTTTACTTTTATGTTTAAACTTTTAGTTAATTTGTGATACAGAATAAATATGCTCTGCAGGAACTTCGTACATCGTGATTCTTTTATACTTCTTCCTTTTCCCCTCTTTCACATCTCTTCCAAGCCCAGGTCCCCGTCCCATCTTCATAAACTCTATTTCCCTATCATCTTTCATTTATCATGTTCTTGAACTTTTTTATGCTTTGGCTTTCTCAGATAAGGGAAATCATGAGCTCTCTAGCTTTCTGTGTCTGATTTATTTCACTTAGCATTATAGTCTCAAGTGGCATTTATTTTCTTTCAAGTGACTCAAATATATCCTCTTGATGACTGAGTGGTACTACAATGGATGCACAATACATGTCACATTTTCTTTTTCCATTCATGTGTTGATGGGCATGGAGGACACTTCCAAGACTCAGCTATTATGATTTGTGCTGCTGTAGACACTGGTAATTATTATAACTGATTGTTTTTTATTATTACTGAAACTAATTTCTATTTATATGTACTAATAAATGTATAAATACACACATTTGCATAAATTGATTGTATCTGGATGTCAAATGTGCTAGACCCACTCCTGATATGCGCCCCACCTCACCCCTATCTCAGCACCGTGAGCCGTTAATCATCAGAAATGTGAAACACAAAGGCCAGAGTCAGCAAACCAAAAGAGGCTTGGGTAAAACAGATGCACAGAAACCAAAGGAAATGTCAACTTCAATGAAATCCTCAGTGATAAAGAAACATTGCCTCCTTGATACAGATTAATAAGAATAGGAGGCATTTCAAAACAAAAAAGAAAGAAACTTTCAGACAACAAGAAAGAATGCTCAGAATTAAAAATATGGAACTTTTTTTAAACAAAGGAAAAAGAAAGTAAAGTTAAGAAAATCTTAAAAGAAGTCAAACAAAAAATATGATAACAAAATGGAAAATAGGAAAGAAAATATTTTTTAAAATAGAGTATCAATTCAGAAGATCTGACCTCTGACTAATCAGAGTTCCAGAAAGAGCAGCAAGTAAACAGATGGAAGTAGAAACATCATATAATCTAAGAAATGTTCCCCGAACCAAAGGCCAGGAGTTTCTAAACAAGAATGGCCCAACAAGGGCTCGGGACAATAAATGAAAAACAAACTGCACCAAGGCAAACCACTGTGAAATTTCTAAATATTAAGGATAAGGACAAAATGCCCCAAAGGTCCCAAACAACAAAAATGGAATATACTAAAGGCCAGGAATCATCGCAGCACTGAATTTTTCTAAAGCACCTTGAAAAGTAGAAGATGCTGGAGCCAAGCTAGCAGTAGTTTAAATAAAGAAAATATTTCAACTTGGAATCCCATAGGTAGCAAAATCAAGTGTACAATAAAAAATATTTTTCTGATGGACAAGGTTTCAAAACTATTACTTCCTACATGAGAAAGCTCCTGGCAAGTGTGCATCACAGGAACAAGACAGGAATCATAGACAAATACAAGACATGCAGAGACTGAAGAACACAGACTCCAGGAGATGGAAAGAGACTGCCAGGAATAACAAGAAGGGCAGCAGCCAGTTAGCATCTACGCAGCAGGCTTGAAAGTCCCGACTTCAAATTTGAACAGGGAAATGGAAAACCCCAGAGGCGATGTCGCCAAAAATAAAAAATGGAACCAATTTTTGAAATCATGTGTTCCTGGAGAATGTGGAAACTAATTAGGCTCAATACATAACACCGCACAGATTTTTTTAAAAGACAGACAATTTGAACTCCAGGAAAAACAAAAAGCTCTACCAGAATTGATATCATCCTAATAATGTAAACACTGAGTACTAATTTAACTGTGATGCAACCATATTGAGGAGGTACAGCTGGAAAGAAATAGGGGCATGTGTGTGTGTGTGCATGTGTTGCAAGAGAGAGCTACGTTTCTGCCTTTCATGAGAAGGTCAATAGTCATAAAAGCAGTATCGAGCTATTATTTAAACACAGAGAGTTGCATGCTGAGAAATGAAACTAAAATGAACAGCTGCTTCATAAGGGTTATGGCTTGAGATGAAAAATAGGAAATTGCTATTCATTTTAAGTATCATTTATTCAACTTTTTAAAATTTCATACGTATATTGCTTTTGGCAACATACTGAAAAGAGAGAAGCAGGAAACCAAAATTTGATTGGAAACTGCTATATTTAATATGTATTGAAAATTAACATAGAATTAAAGCATAAAAGAGAGGATGGTGCAAAATACCTTCCTAACTAACCTCTCTGCACCAGCCTTTCTGCGAGCTTTAGAGGGAAGGGAAGTCGCACAGAGCGTGCAGTGCATGCTAGACTGTCAAAGACCTTTGCATGTGGTCATTGCCATCCTCCTGAGGAATAAAGCAAGCGATTTGACAGTCAAAGACCTACGTCTCTAAAGGCTGCAGAACAACTTGCTTGTGAGTTTTAGTTGATATGGTATTACCTATGTGAGCCCAGGCAGACTGCTGGCAGCATCTGATGATTTGTTCCCATCACTGGCCACAGAGACCTGTGGAGCCATTTGAAAGATGAGGAAACTGAAGCTCAGCAAGTTCAGATGAGTGGACCATCTCATACAGCAAGTAAGTGCCAGACTGCCGTGTGACTCTGGCTCTTGATATAACTCCCCACTCTGGGTCTTTGGGGACAGAAATGATGTCTTCTGTCTGTACCCCCAGCACTTAGCACACTGTGTATGGCACACAGAAAATGCTCACCCAAAGTCTAGCCACTGAAGTAAGATGGCTTCCACTGAAACAAGTCCCCCAGTTCCTCCCCCTCTACCTGTCCAGCAGGCCAGCTGCACAGGGCCACACCTGCCAGGGGAAGGGCGGAAGCACTTCCTTCAAAGTGAGAGGAACCAGTCAGCTCTCCTTCAGGGAGCCTGAAGAGTCAGCTTTTGGTCTCAGGCCTCAATACTGAAATGTCACACAAGCTAAATAACAGAACAACAGCAATTTCAGTCTCAAGAAATAGTGAAATTTCCAGACACGGTAGCACACACCTGTAATTTCAGCACCCTGGGAGGCTGAGTCAGGAGGATCACAAGTTGGAGCCCAGCCAGGGCAAGTTAGCAAGACCTGGCCTCAAAATTAAAAAAAAAAAAAAAAACTGGGGAGGTGGGAATGATGCTCAGTGTGCAGACCCTGAGTTTGCTCCCACCATTCACGCACACACACTCACGCACCCTCAGTGAGATTAAACCTTCATCACAAAAAGAAGAAAACATTAGGGAAACAAGTTTGGAGCCCACGGAACTTTAGAAAATGTCATTAACAGACAATAAAATCAGGGAGATAGATGCTAGAAGCCCTGTTGGGGCGCAACAGAGTCCCCAAGGAAGTGCCCTCGCCTTGGGAGACAACAGCTTCCACGCTGCAGGGCCAGCGAGCAGGGCCACGGAGCCAACGTCTGTCTCCTGCTCTCGGTGACTGTGCAAGGCACTGGCATTCAGTGAGTGGACTCTCCGTCAAGGGGAAGGGGATCCATGGGGGTGGAAGAGGAAGGTCCAGGACGCTGGGACCCTTCCGAGAATCTTGGAGATGTGGCCTCATACCCTGGTTTCCTTTGGCTGAGTCCACACCCCAGGCAGGAGTGAGAGGGACAGAGCCTTCTCCGGAGCCCACACAAAATACGTGCTAAACTATTCCATAGCACAGGCATTTGCCGTAGAACACAAATTATCAAAAAGCCTCCCTGTTCTCTAAGAACTTGACCTTGACAGTACCGGTAACATCCAGGAACATGATTTGTGCTCTGCTGTTGCTTAGGAAACTCCAGAGGTTTATTGGTAGCAGAGATGCTGCACAAGATGAGAGACAGGATGAGATGGGAGCTAGAGAAACATGGCAGATCGGAAGCTGGCGGCAGGGTGGTGAGCTCTGACACACTAAGTCCCCAGCAAAACGTGGGCATGTGTGAGTTTGCGGTGCTGCAGCCCTGCAGTCCAGGAAACACAGACCTAATGACTCCCTCACCCTCAGAAAGAAGCAACACTCAAGTCCCAGGCAATATAATTCAGGGATAAAGAAGAAAGGTGTCTCTCCACAGAATCCCATCTCCAAGGCCACAGGTCCAGCGTCCCAGTAACAGGCCTGCTTTCCTGACTATTGGCTGGCGGGAAGTTCTGCAGGACTGAGCACAGATGCTCTGGAATGTCACGTTTTCCGGCTCTGCTGAGTACTGAGTTACAAAACTCCTAAAAGAGTCTTCACAGTTCCAACACTGGACACTCAACACTGTGGCATCTGCTGCACCAGGTATGTGTTGGGCCTCCTTGTCCAGGGTAGGTGATCATCCCCACACCCACCGTTGGAAGTCCTTTCACAGCCACCGGATGCAGCAGCACGGAAACACATCTCTCTAACAGGTTCACACTGGATGTGGGCATCTCTCCTCTTAGCATCTGAAGGGAGACTGTTGGGCTATGAAGGCAGAGACATGCAGCAAGATTGATCCATTTATATCTTCAAGAATGTGCTCAGGATTCCTTGAAACCCTGCAATGCCTCCTGGGGGATAACTCCTCTTTGTTCAAATTCCTGGTGATATAGGAACCCAGTACACACTTGGGTAGAATCATACAGTTTTAGAAATGATTTGCCTTTTGGACATTTTGCCCAATTGACCGAAGCAGGCTGTTAGCAGGGGCTGGATCTTTAGGAAACCTTGGGAGGATTTTGAGACCTAAAAAGCTGAGAATTTGGCTGTTATGTGGGAAACACTCTGTAGGGGGCGCAAGAGTGGAGAGAAAAAGATCGCCTCAGGGGCCATCGGTGCTGTTAAGGAATGAGATGTTCATGGTTTGAACAGAATGGTGTCCCTGGAGTTGACAAGTAGTTAAACTCTGGATATATGCTCAAAGTAGACTCAAGAAAGTTATCTAATATATTGGATTTGGGGTGTGAGATACAGAAAAAGAGTGACTTTTTTTTGTCTGAAGAACTTTAAAAAATGGTAATGCCACTTAGGAAACACTGAAGGAGGCACAGTTGGAAAGGGACACTGAAGGACATTTGCCAAAGTGTGCGATAATGATCATATTTCACGCTCACAAATTGCTTGTTTGCTCTGGGCCAGGCATTGCTGAAACTATTTGATATTTATATTCATTCTCTTTAATTATCACTGTAACTCTGAGATGCATTACTATCATGGCATATGGGATTGTAGTTTGCATTCATGCTTATCTAAATATTCTAATTTTTGCAATAAATGTACACAAGCCTTTCATAACAAAAGAAAATTCATTGTGTGTTTATGTGTATATACTGTTTCTATTGACCAAAAATGACAGAGCTATACATTTCAGTACTCAGTGAGTCTTGGCAATTGTTCAGCCTGGATTTTGACATTGCTTCACAGTCTTTTAGTACAGCAGTTTTCATCTTTCCTTCCCTGCCAGGCCAGATAAATGCATAACCAAGATTCGATCTCATGGATACACTAACATAATGGTTCGCTCCCTGTGTCCTACTTACAATTGACCTATTTTCCCCCATAGGAAGCTGAGAACCTCTGATTTAGAGACTACGTGAATCAGATTGCTGGGTAGCACTGATTTTTTTATTTTAACATTCCATAAGTGAAAGCTCTCATTTAGTTTTGTCTTTTTCACACCAACCATTATTTAACTATAAATGCTATTGTTTTGTCCGCTAGTTTCTACAGTTCCTATGTGAATGTACTCAATGAAGTATAGAAAGCAGGAGTGGCCATGGCTCATTACAATGGATGACTGGGGCACGTCGGGGGCAGAGGCCCCTGCTAGTCTCCATAGTGACACCCCCCCGGACTGGAGAATTGTCAACTCTTCCTGCCATGGGGATAACTGATTTGCATGGAATTGTGACTGTGCTCTTTAGCTGTCTGAATCTTTCAGGATGCATAAGTGGAAACCGAACAAACCAATCACATACAATTTAAAATGAAAATTCAGATTGAGATCATGGTTTGTTATGCTCCTCCATCAACTTGCTGATGCTGGAATGACACCAAAGGCAGTCCTACTCAATTACTATAACTCCAAAATACACATCGATTTTCATTTTCTTTAGGACTGTAGGGAGGCATCTCGCAGCAACGTGAGTCTTATTAAATGGAATTGGATATATCTTGGATCAAACTGAGTTTTCTGAATCATGAATATTGGAAATAAAAAAGAGCTAGAGATTGCATATTCCAAACCTGTCACTTAACAGATGAGGAAAAAGATGCTCACAGACTTTGAATGATCTGCCCAGGACCACCCAGAAATGAGGACTAGAATCCAGCCTTTGAGCTCTTTTCACCCACTAGACTCCGCCACCTGCCAAGGCCAATGCTGATAGTCTCAGTCACACAACAGCCCAGGAGAGGACCAAGGAATCGCTTCTACCCCACGAGCCCCACGGTAGCAGAATCAAAATGATGAACCTCCAGGCTGGTAGTCAGGCAGCATTTAGCTGCATCCTGCACTCCAACTGAGAGATGGGAATAGGAAATTTGGAAGAATCAAAGAAAGAGAAAAAGAGGAGGAGATGCCAAAGCATGCCCACAGAAGCATGGAAAATAGAAGCCAGAAGTGGTTAAGAATCAAGTCTTTACCTTTTAAAAGCAAGTACTTTCAATAACAGCTACTCTCAGAGAACTTCCATTCTTCTTACGAATGTTTGCTCAAGTTCTAAACAGGATAAAATTCAGGGCACAATTATTTCCTTGCATCTCAGCTGCGCTCCTTTAGCAGACCAAGCTTGCACTACAGTCAACTGCCAAGAAGCTCACTATAGGAAGTTTTAAAAAGTCCACGTTGACAGTCCCATCAGCTCTGCAGTAGCTGCAGGTCATCCATTACTGCCTATATGTAGACGCAGAGTCCACACTAGAGTTGATGCCTACTGAATAGAATAGCACTTTCTTGCCTGTAACTCTTTACTAGTAACTAACCAGCGATTTGTATATACACTCTACAGTATTACAAGTAGGTTACATCTAACAAAATGCCTTACCCAATATTCTGATGACATCTCGCTAGGGCCTTTGGAAAGCCCTCGTCCCAACCCTCAGAAGTCAGACAGCCACATCGCGTCTTTGACATCAGCAGCTCTAGTTCTTCAGCTAAGAGCAGCAGGTTTGTCCTGGGGCTGCATTTTGCATTCTCCCTGCTGGCTGAAATCTCTGCTGAGCTACTCCTTGGTCTTGTTGGAATCTGCAAATACTAGCAATATGTCACATGCCAATTAATCCACAGAGCACAAGTGCCTCTGTTTTAATTAATAACTAGGGGCAACCTTTCAGGGAACCAGTCTGTATCCCCTTGCTGACAACTCTATGGCTGTTCCACCCGGGACAGGTTCTTCCTCTCTGATCCTCTATTCTTTCACCTATAAAATAAAGCAAGCAGGGAGGAGGCCTTCTCAGGCATCTCAGCTCTGATCTTCTGGCACTTGGCTTTGACAGCAAGTATCTATTCAGAGGAGTCAGAGCAGATGATATATTTCTTGCAGTTGAAAACAACCTGCCATCAGGCTTGGTGTGGTGGAACACTCCTACAACCCCAGCTACTCAGAAGGCTGACACAGGAGGATCATAAACTTGAGGCCAGCCTGGGTAACTGAGGAAAACACCACCTCAAAATTAAAAGAATTCTAAAAAGACTAAAAGTGTAGCTCAGTGGTAGAATGTTTTCCTGGCATATTCAAGGCTTTGGGTTCAATCTCCAATGCCACAAAAAGGAAAGAAGGAAAGAAGGAAGGAAGGAAGGACCATCCATGATAATATTATAAGAAAGTCTTGTGGCAGCCAAAGGCAACCCTTCACTAATGACAAAGGATTGGGTTGGGATGGAGAAAGGAGACTAAGCTGTGCTTCCGTGAAGCGTGTCTCTCTGGAGTCAGACATCCCCAGCATCGAGTCTCTGAATTCTTTATAATATGCTCATTTTATAGCTGAGGGAGCTGAAAGTCAGGCACAGTTTCATCATCTGCAATCCAAAATCCGGTGGTCAAAATGTTCTGAGTTTTAGAGCATGTTGGATTTTGGATTTTGTTAATTTTCTGATTAGGAATGTTCAACTGGTAAAGCCTATGCAAATATTCCAAAATCAAAATTAAAAAAAAAAAGAAAGAAAAAGAAACCAAAAATCTGACACAGCTGTGATGCCAGGCATTTTGGATAAGACCTACTTCCCCTGTACATGCACACAATCCTTCTCCCAAGGACACAGTGCCAGGAAGGGCGAGGGTACATGGCCTGAGCCCCACAGAACTGCATCCACAGCCTCTTGCCCCTCACTCCTCCGCCCCTCTCCTTGCTCTCTTAGTCAGAGTCCTTACTAGGTGAGTGAATCATGCGAAGATGTACTGTACTAGTAGCATTTTACCAATACATTCTACACAGAAGATGCCAATCTTGCCAATTGTGATGGTTAATCTTGATTGCCAGCTTGAATAGCGATACCTAGGAGATAGATAAAGTGCACTTCTGGGGTACCTGAGTGGGTCATGGGAACGTGACCTCTAGCTTGCCCCTGAGGCCCTCTTCTCAGGCTCTTTCCTTGCCCTCTGCCTTCCAGATGCCATGAGTAGAGCATCTTCACTATACCACTCTTTGCCATGATGTTCCTACCTTGGTCACAGTCAACTATGGACCAAACCCTCTGCACCATGAACAAAAACAAATCTTTGAAGTTGTGTGTGTAGCAAATATTTTCCCCAGCAATGAGAAGTTAATACACAAATCCATCAAAAAACTTGTTCAGATTTAGGAGTTAATTTACACTCAACCTTAGAATGTATTCTGAGAAATCTTCACCAAACCTCTCCTGGGGCCTTATTCGTTGTGATAAAACTGTCTTTTGCCACTGGGCTGGGGGAGAGCCCTTTTCCCACCTCAGTGATAAAGTACAGAGATGAAAGCTTCCTCCCCTGAGGGCAGAGCACCATGAGACCACAGCAGGACCCAGATCCTTTCTCTCCCCCAGGTTGCCTCCACTCCAGATGTCCTGCAGCCCTGCAGAAATCTGACAGAAGTTCAAGCCAGAGCTTGGTCAACCACTAGTATGGAGCTGACAGATTCTTGGCTCCTCCAACTCTTTCTTTCTTTCTTTCTTTCTTTTTTCAAGTGAATAAGTAGATCTACTTAGGTTTATTATAGGAACAAATGCTCTTCTGGAAAGTCAATGTTTTTGAATAGTTGAAATGAAAAATAATACCTCTTCCCACCCTTCAGAGTCCACTCAGAGCTAAGCAGATAAAAATGTGAGCATTTCTAAAACCAGGACTTTACTTGGGATGTAAAGTATAAAATGCCTTTCCTACCCATTGTGACAGGAAAGGAATTCATAGGTTTCCCAAGACAAGACGGCAGGGCCCACACTGATCTCATTCATGTAGCTCCCTGCCAGAGATAAAACCTCATAGATGCCGCAGTTATTGTCAATGATTAGATCATATTTTATGTATTTGGTGCAATTTAAAAAATACTTTTAAATTGGGTTCTTAAACTATCTATAAAGAGAAAAATTACCCTTTTCCTCATTTAAACATCTGGATAGCCACTTCGAACAGCATTTCTAGCCAGACAGGGTGGCGCTTGCCTGTCATCCCAGCACTCTGGGAGGTTGAGGCAGGACTGCAAGTTCGACACAAGTCCGGACAACTCAGCGACTTAGTTAGACCCTGTCTCAAAATAAAAAGGGGGAGCAGGTGTAGCTTAGTACCACAAGAAACTATCCACCATATGTCAAAAGAGATTAATAATTTTAAGACACGTGGAAATGTGGCAGTTACTAAATGCGTGGACAAAATGTGTTAGTCAATGTGGGACTCACAGTACTGACTGGTGTTGGTTTGGTTCCGGTGTTAGAAAAAATCATATGGAAGAACCGCCTTAGCAAGCCAGTCATCTCATTTTTGCCCTTTCTTTTCCTCCTGTGTGAGAGGAACCCCAAGTGGAGTGCTGGGCACACATAGGCAGATGTGGGTTTCCTGTGAGAGAGGAGAGGCTGGGGATGGGGTTTCCATCCCCAAAAGACACAGGAAGGAAGCCCTCACTGTTAAAAATCTGCTTTATGCAAGTTGATATTGCAGGCGTAGTGCAGCTTTCAAAGGTCTTCGTGTTGAACTTATTTCCTTGGGTGTTAATCCATTAGGAGACAGAATACTTTTAAACGAAAGCCTGTAGGGAAACAGAACATTGAGGCGTGAGCGAGGGCATCAGTGTCCCAGCCTTTCCAGAGACACCTTCTGTCCTCCCTGTGACGCCACACCTGTACTGTTTCCCGGGCCGCAGCAAGTTACCACACACTTGGTGGCTTAGAACAACAAAAGGTGACTGACTCATTCGCAGCCCTGGAGGCCGGAAGCCTGAAAAGAAAGTAGGGCTGGGGATCTAGCTCAGCGGTCTAAGGCCCTGCCCGGCAAGTGCAAGGTCGTGAGTTCAATCCCCGGTGCCGCAA
>RJWT010024063.1:0-16575 GCA_004365215.1 Cuniculus paca | reverse complement strand
AAGAACCAAATGATTCAAAGATGAACCAAGGCTCATTATCAGATTTTCGTCTTGTCTCAGATCTTGACCTGCTGACTGTTACCTCACACACGTTCTGCTGCCCTTCAGTAGACATGTTTTCATTGTGTTTCGCTGACTTTTCTGTTTGTCCTCAGTGGGAAGGTTGGTCAGAACTGCCTTGTCCAGTGTTACCAGAGTCTCTGTTTTTAAATTCACAGGTCAGTTCCATCTTCAGCAGTTCTATCGTTAATCCACTTGCCCATGTACCCATCCTCTTTAACATTCATGTTAAGTCTAACTACATTCAAGAAATGAGGTATAATTTGATGTAATAAAGAACTTAGTGACGTTAACTTCTGGTGACCTTGAATCTGCCAGAAACTCCTCAGTCCCAAAGTCTGTTCTCACTAAACTAATAATTTAGCTGTTAATTTAACTCCGCAAAAGACTTGAGAGAAAAGGAGAACAGGTCAATCTCCAGGTTTCTACTTCAGTCAAGATAAAATTGACTTTGACACGCAAAGGGATGTTTTGCTTCTGCCTGTAGTGGTCTTTTGTTTTTGTTTTTGTTTTTGGTAGTGGGGATCGAACTCGATCTCACACTTGCCAGGCAGGTGCTTATGCCAGTGAGCTAAATCCCCAGTCCTTGTTCATAGTGGTTGAGGATGAGGATGCCTTCAGCAGCACCTGGATTCCATCTCTGTTGAGCTTTTCCCTGCCCTTCCAGTGGAAGTATGTTTTTGGTTAAAGCTGTACTATCAATATATATGTATTTCTCCCCAGCCAAGTAGTATACAAGGTTATGTTTTATTCTCTTACAATTCTTTATTCCTAAAATTGTCTTGTCTTTTCGTTTTCTTTATTACTCGTTATGAATTTTTTTATAATGGTTTAAACAGCTCCCCCTTGCCTTTTTTTTTTTTTTTTGAGACAGACTTGTTAAGTTGCTGAGGCCTGCCTTAAATTTGCCACCCGCTGTCTGACCCTCCAGAGTTGAGTGGCTGGGATTATAGCACTGGCTTCTCTTTCACACACTGTCACTTCCTAGCCTGTGTTTTGGGCCTTATCCCATATTCCACAGCATTTGTTGCCTATACACACAGAGTCCTTAGGGGGTTCTGTGGTACAGATACTTCTCATCAGTATGCTTGCTCTGTAGCACTTACATGATTACTTCATCTGCTCTGCTGCTTACACTGCAATTTCTCCATATTCTGAATATTTATTGACTCGTTGTTTGTTCGTTTTCTTTTTGTTTTATCTTTTTGGCTAGTACCTGTTTTTGTCCTTCACTGTCATTTGATTCCATCTGAGTGGGAAGGAAGAGAGTGACTTTAACCTGCTTTTGCCATCTAGTTTCTTGAGTTTTCTGTGTGGTTAAAGATCCTCACTATAAGTCTTTTCCATGATAATGAGGCAGAAAGGCAGCAGGATGTGGCTGTCTGCTACCTTCCACTGGGCTATTGGATTGCTTGAGGCTTCTTGATATATATAATTTTGTGTGATGTTTTTATTTGCTTTTTCTCAAGCCTCAGGATTAAGGATTTTTTTTTTATTTTGTTGTATTGATTTGATTGCATTGCAGCATATATACTTTTTTTTGTTTTTTGTTTTTTGCAGCACTGGGGATTGAACTCACAACCTTGCGCTTGCCAGGCAGGCACTTAGGCCGCTGAGCTAGATCCCCGGCCCTATACTTTTTAATTATATTGATACCTTGGTTTACTTGCATTGAGGATTCATGCTATGATCAGGAAACTTATTCATGAGGTAAACCAGTCTTTAAATCAAAAATGTTTTAAGTTCCAGTGGAATATATAAACAAAATTTGTAATTTGGACATTTCCTATGTTCTTCAAAAATAAACTGAATTCCCATGAGGTTTCACTCATTTTAAATGACAAAAACTTTATATAGTCTTTCATAGATTTTTACTTTGAAATTTGTATTAGTGTCTAATGAAATTTAGAAAAAAACTTAATATACTTTTTAGGTGTAACTTAAAAGTAATTAAATCCATCATGATACTATGAGTAATCCAATCATAATACAGCATTTTAGAAACGTAACAATTCTCTTTGTCTCAGATAATCCCTATCTTTGATATGTCTCCATTAGAAATAAACAAGCTCCTTGATAAATTAGGTATGTGATACTCAGTGAGTTCAAATCTGCTATCCTTTTAATTGTTTAGGAATTATATTCAGAACATGTGAAACACCTGGATCTAAGAATCAGACTTAATTGTGGTTCTCAAGCCTTTGAAATGAACTTCTCGGTATTGCCACACTGTTTTAGGAGTCTGGTCATAACCTTCAGTTTTAACAGTGATTTTCTTTTTTTTTTTTTTTTTTTAAAGCAACCCGTGCGTATTGAACTTATGCAGGTGCCTCATTTTGAGGCTTTCATTTTTTTAAGCAGGTAAACTACACCCTCCCCTCCAACATGTTAAGCAGAAACATTGATATGTAAAATAGTTTAAATTATATTTCCTAATTTGTTTTCATTGTTTGACAGAAAATACTTTATTATCTATTTATAAGGTTTTTGAAATTCCTCCCAAAGTTTGTAAACTTTTGTTGAATAAATTTTTCTAATTAGTATGATCCATTGCAGTTATTTGAATTGCTCATTTTATTCATATTTTCATTTCTTGTCAGAGTGTGAAATAGTTGAAATGATATGATAGACCTTAAAATGTAGTGAGATTTAAAAATTACATCTGCAGATGTTTTTCTGCCTAAAGCTTACCTTAGTACTGCTCAGATGTACATAATAATCACATTGTTAAATTTCCATATTCTGAAATAATGGGTTATCACATAGTTGAGATGAAAATAAAAAGCGTGTACTTCAGACCATTAGCGCATGATGTGGCTGTCGTTTGTGGTATGGAGGTTGGTTCCCAGCTGTCGTGGGGAAGCTGGGTTAATGCAGTCTCATTATACTTTCTTTCTCTCTTTCCAGTGTTTTTCTTTTCCTGAATTCAGTCCCATGTTACGTGAAGGCAAATAGATCTTAGCTCTTGTTGACTTTTGGTTCCACTTCTGTTAATCCATTCCATCCAAGTTTTTGTTGTTGTTCTGCCCCCGCCCTCCGCCCCCCAATACTTAAGGCAAAACCTAACATGCTGGCTTGAGCTCTGAGCATTACTATAACTCTGAATCTCCAGTATTAAGGGTAGAAAGAAGCCTGAGGACAAAACCTAGGGCAAATTTCTGCCTTCTATAAGGGACTGGAAATGAGACAGGCTGGAGTTTTGGGATAGGAAAATACTCATTTCTGGGGACACTGAAAGTCTTGAAGTCCAAAAGAGGAGCAGGAAGAGAAAAGAGGAAAGGGTATTGTTTAACTCCAGGATAGCACTATTTGTAAGCTGCACCATTTTTTCAGTATGCTAGTAAGAAAGAAATGCTGCCTTTTAAACTCTGTGTGATCAATGATAAGGTGCATCTCAGATTCAGTAAAATGCAGGGGAGGGTAGAATTGATTTGGCTTCTGGAACTTAAAAGTTTCATAGTTACAAGCTGTCTTGTTGGAAGGGCTAGAGTGTTGCTCAGTAGCGTGGAGGACATGCTGAGAGTTTTGCCTGTTGTTTGGATGAAATGGTGATAGAACTATATGAAGAATGGTGATTCTAGGGCCTGGGGATCTAGCTCAGCGGCACAATGCCTACCTGGCAAGCGTGAGGTCATGAGTTCAATCCCTGGTACCAAAAAAAAAAAAAAATTAATAAAATAAGAATGGTGATTCTACTCAGCATCATTTCACTTCCTTTTAGGCCCTAGATAACTTTGGTGTATTAAGTCAATTTTTTGTCAGAGAGGCAAGTATAATTAAGAGGATGTTTGCAAATTTCTGTAGTTATTCTGATTGTTGTCTTTTTTGGATACTAACAGCAAATTTCTAACCTATCTAGATTGCAAAGGTGCTTCTGAGAATTTACTTGCATTCAATTAGAATTTGAATATATGTGTACTATGTCTGCAGAAGTAGGCTGTGTGAGTTTTACTCTTAGCAGTATTTACTTTTATTAATTTACAAAAGAATAGTTTAGAAGGCTTAAAATGTACAAAAAGCATAAAAATCTGTCAAGTACAGTTATGTAGGTTATTTCTGTTAATACATGTCTTAATTTTCCATGCGTAAACTCACATAAATTCAGGAAATTTGTGAGATATCCTAGTCTAGGATTGTGCAAAGATTGTTAGTAACTAGCTTCAGAACAATTAGCTTCAGAACATACCTTGAAAGGTCTTATATGAGGCCAAGGGAACTAGATATTACACATTTTACTTTAATTTTTAGCTTTATTTAATTTTAGTTTATTCTTAATATTTTAGTATAAAGGCAAGTGTAAGCATTATGTATACCTAAAATGTACAAATAAACTTAACCAAACAAAAGGCAAGTGTCAAGCTTATGTATCTAGTTGTGAGAATAAATGAAGTCTTACTGTGGACCGTTGATTCAGAGATCCAGACTCAAATTTTAAAGTGCATGAAATAGGAATACATTTAAAAATTGATAGCATGGTCTAGTTAGTGGTACGTTTTATAATTATGACATCTTGGATTCAGTGAAAAAGGTATAAAAAATCAGTGGTAAAGAAGTCAGTGTTACAGACAATGTCTAGGTTTTTAAATTTCAAGGACTTGGGCTGGGGATATATATAGCCCAGTGGCATAGGCACCTGCCTGGCAAGTGCAAGGTCCTGAGTTCAATTCCTGGTACCAAAAAAAAATTTTTTTACAAACAGTAGTTTACAAATTACCCCTTCTCAGTCTGAACATTGTGGCATTTATTCAAGTTTATTTCAACTGAATAAATTTCAGTAAGCTACAGTTAAGTTTTGACAGCTGTTTAAATATTAGGAAAAGGAGTATTCAACATTTTTCTTAAATTCTGAGAACTTCGTTAAATTTAGTTCAGTCCCATCTGTGGGTTCTATTTTCTGGTTTGACCTGTTGCAGTAATGGTGAAATGTATTTTTGAAATTATGGATATCTTGAAATTTATAACACATCAACCCAGAATTTTATTTTCTTCAACTTAGTTACAAATTAAACTTTTTCTATATCGGAATGTTAATTGAATGGACTTCTCTAATAACCAAGGGGAAATGGGCAGAATTAATGTGCATTTGACTATCTTGGGCTTATTACCTTGTTTTATGTATTACTTACCCCACGTAACAATTTGGGAACTTGAAGCCAAAGAATTCTGAAAGGTTTGGACTTTTTTCTTTTTAATTCTACAAAATAGCTGCCATGAGATCATTAAAGCATTGTTCATGTTTACAGAACATTTTTTCTTTAATGGTCTGTAGTCTTATTGCACGATGGCTTCCAACTGTCAGCGATACCATTCCAAAAAGGTTTAGTGTTACATACTTCTCAGAGTGAGTTCTGTATTTCTAATTAAGGCACACATCTGGAGGACCTGAAGAAAAATAAATCCAGTTAGCCTTGCACGTGTTAGCTTTTGCCTAGTTGACTTAAGATCATTTTTTGTATGAGGAGACACATGGCATTAAATTTGACTTCTCTTGCCTTCTCCCCTAGAATGTCTCCCATATTCATGTTGCACTTCGTAGAAGGTTTACCAAGGAATGACTTGCAGCACTATGCATTTCATTTTGAAGGCTATCTTTATCAAATAACATCTGTAATTCAGTACCAAGCAAATGATCATTTCATAACATGGATTTTACATGAGAATGGTAAGTGTTTAGATTTTTTTTATAATAATAGGCATGGAAAACAAACATTAGTGGATTTTTTTCTTAAGATAACCTTTGCCTTAATTTATTTTCTCTATTCTTGCCTTTGCCTTTAATTTTTCTGCCCCTCTCCCCCTCTGATGGGTTTAGTATGCTTCCTAACTCTTCCATTGTGTACCCTGCAGGTATATGCATACATATATTTTTTAGACAAAGGATGAAATCATACACTACTGTTGTTTAGTAGTTTTTTTTCCATTTAATGTTGTTTCTTTTATAACATTACATGTATCCTGTAATCTCAGCACTCAGGAGGCTAAGACAGGAGGATCGATGCAAGTTCAAGGCCGGCCTAAACTACACAATGAGATGCTGTGTCAGAAAATCAAAAATAAATAAAATAAAACTACATATGTAATAGTATATGTTCAATATAGAAAAGCGAATGTTGAAAATTTTACATTTTTAGATACCTTACACTTTTAAAAGAAAAATACATTAAACTGAAGGCTTTTAACTGAGAACAGCAAAAATAAGTTTTGCTTAGTTGGCTATTATAAATATAAACAAAATAAAAATAAATTCCATTTTTGTTTTGTTTTATTTAGAGATAGGGTCTTGCTGTATAGGGCCTTGCACTCATGGTGATCCTCCTGCCTCAGCCTCCCAAGTGCTGGGATTACAGGCATGTTCAACCATGCCCGTCAAATTCTATGTGGACTATTAAATATTAAACTATGTAGCTCTTTTGTCACTGAGATAGAATCTGAAATCATAGTTTGCTAACAGATTCAGTCAAGGTAAAACCTTTACTTTAAGCTTCTCAATGTAAGGCTGAATAAGTACCATCCATAGGTTTTGGGGACTTTTTTTCCCTTCGAGTTGTTCTGTGTGGTTTAATTCTGGCTTTGTTTCCTTGTAGTGTTCTTTTGTCTTTAGACAAGATAATTCTTCTTAGAGTAGTGACAGTGAACCTTCTAGAGAACGAGTGCCAGACTGCAACCCAGGGCCCACTATCGCAAAGTGCCAACACTGCAATTAAACCTGAATTCTGGGGTTTTAGTTTAGAAAAAACAACTCATACGTTAGCATCTTGGTCTTAAAAGAAAAACAATAACGTGTGTGCCATCGGTATGTGACCACTGTCTTGGAGTGTAGTATTAGGCCCTTAGTAAGCGGCTGTTTTGCTATAACCGTTTTCTGCTGTTTGAGCACTTTTCCTGGGTGATATTTTCCTCCTGAGGTGGTTTGGATGGATGATGCAGTACTATACTATAAAAGACATGTGTCAAACTGAAACACATGATAATGTAATTACTACCTTGAAGTTTTACCCTACACCAGAATTTGGGAGGAAGTAAATTCTCAATATGTCAAAACAAAAAACCAACTTACTCCAACTTTTATTGCATCCCAGGGAATGTAAAATCCACTTCAAGTACAGTGTAGTTTCCAATCCTGACAGCATGTAAGAATTGTATGCTTGACTTACAAAATTGTCCAGACTGTACCACAAATCAGTCTTAGGGATTGGACCCTAATACCAATATTGTTCTTTGTTTTTTAGGGGGTGTCTTTTTTTTTGAGGCAGAGTTGCTGTGTAGTCCAGGCTGACCTCCAATTTGAGGTGATCCTTTGAAGTTCTGGGATTATAAGCATGTGCCACCATGCCCACCAATATTGTTTTAAGAAGTTCTCCAGGTGATTTTGGTGTGTTCATGGTAGAAAATAATTGACATAGGCAAACTAAAAAGTCCAAAGTTTTAGTGGATATAAAATTAAAATAGTAGATTCAGGAAGTGTATATTCACATAAAACACCAAACCTTTGAATGACTTTGTGTATGTTGGGACAGGTTGCACCTTTGAACTATCAGACTTAACTATCAGAATCCATATTTTTGTTGTGTACTCAGTTTACTTTGTTTATATCAGATATTATACTTTAGTAAACATTTTACTCTTGGTTTTAATCTTTCTCTTTAGGAAAAGATTTTTGTAATATGTTGGATCCTAGACTTGTTTATTATTCTCACTCGTTATCTTAGAAACTGACTAGTCTATTAGCAACTAAATTGACTTGAGGTAGTAGCTCTTTCTCCTTTAACTCCTCTGTTCAAAATTAGTCCCTATAGGATGCCTTTGAAACCTGTGACAGATAATGGGTTTCTCAGCACTGAAAAGTGAATAGGATAGATATAACATGTCAATATAAGCTGTGAGTTGTCTCTGTGTGCTTTTAGAAATCTGTTTTAAAAAGGATAGATGCTTATGCACAAGAAAGAGGGGAAGGAACCATAGGACACTTCGTGTACTTCAAACTCTTGGCAGTGTTAAAGATGCTGTATTGATCGTGTCTTCTCTCCTGTTAAAAGCATTTCCTAAAATACGGTACTCCCTTGAAAAATAAGAGTGGCTTGGGTGCTCTCTACTGTAATTCAAGGAATAGAAAATGTTTTATAGTGCATATGGTGATGTTTGACATCATGTTTATTTAGCACATTTAATTTCACAGAAATAGCTACCTATTTGCTATGTCACAGTTCTCATGACATTTTACTTTTTGTATCTGTTTTTGTTTCATGAATACATCCTGACATATAGTGGGAATCAGTAATAAAAGCACAGAGGACTGTTAATTAGTGGAAAGTCGTTACTCATCCAGACCTATAGTTAGCTTTTCTCAAGTTGTTGGATGGTAATAAGCAAAATATAAACACAACTCCCTTTAACCCCCATCACCTATCATTCAGTAGCCATCTTCCTTTACTTGCATGTTTTTTATTGTGGTAATGTACATAAAATTCAGCATTACCACTAACTTAACATTGTTTGTAATTCATTGGTATTAAATACAAAGATTTGTACAACCATCAATTTCTAGAACTTTTTCATTATCCCAAACTGAAACTACTCATTAAGCACTAACTCTCTACCTTTCTAGCTCTGGTAACCACTCTTCTGCTTCGTGTCTCTGAATTTGATGACCCTTAGGAACCTCTCTTAAGTGAAATCATCCAGAAATTGTCATCTTGTTTCATTTAGGATATTTTCTAAGTTATCCATGTTACTGCACATTAAAAATTTCCTCCTTTTTAAAGCTCAGTGATAATCAGTTATATGTATTATCTGTTTAACTAGTGATGGATATTTGGGTTTTTATATTTTAGCTATTGCGAAGAGTACCACTGTTGGTTAACAGGTATGTGGGTCCTATTTTCAGTTCTTTTGGCTATATACCTACAAGTGGAATTGTCAAGTCTTATGGTAATTCTGTATTTAATTTTTGGAAGAATGGCTAGACTGTTTCCACAGCTTCTTTACCATTTTATATCCCCATCACCAGCACATAACTATTTTCGCCTCTGCCAGCATTTGTTGTTATTTTCACAGGTTTCTCCACATCTGCCAACATTTGTTGTTGTTATTTTTTTCCAATAGGTGTCTTTCTCCCCCTAAGCAGGTTTAAGCAAGTAACTTCCTTACTCATTCATGCTTTAGTCTGCTGCAGAATGACTCTTCCTACCACATCGCTAAAATTGTGTGGGCAAAGTAACTTTCGGTGACCATACTGTTATAAATAATGGACTCTTCACAGATTTTTTTCTCAGTATTAAAGTGTTTTGATGCTGTAGACAATATACCTAGTCCTTAAACTTGTCCCTTGTCATTCGTCATCTCATTCCTGCTTGATAAATGAGAAGACAAATTCAGAAACTGAAACAAGCTATATTGTACTTCAGATAACAGACTTTGTTTTATCTCGAAAATTCATACAGATGAAGCAACTTACTCTATTTTCTGATATTTTTTGGATAAATTTGGTGATAGTGTATTCTAAGGCTCAAAAGTTAAATATAATTGGTCTTGATTTTTGTGGGTATTTTAAAAAAGACTGTAAACTGTTCAACAAACTGCTCTAGTTTTTCAGATTTCTTCAAATGTTAGTTTAACTTTTGTTACCCAGATGAAGACTTTCACATTTGGGAGAGAAGAAGGGTGACAAGAATAAGGCCGTATGTTGAGAGTGTTGTTCTTAGATGGATATTCCATAGTGCAGCAGTGAAGAGGCTAGAAGTGGAGCTAGGATGGAGGTTTGTGAATGTCTAACCTCTGACTTTCGTTTCTGTCCCCCAGATAGTTGGCTGGAATGTGATGACCTAAAGGGTTTATGTGCTCAAAGGCACGAGAAATTTGAAGTTTCCGCTTCAGAAATACATATTGTTATTTGGGAAAGAAAAACAACTCAAGCAACAGATGAAGAAGCTGCCTGCCTTCCACTTAGGAAAACTAGTGATCAGCACGCTTCCGGGGAAGCAAGACCAGCATCTCCAGCGTTGCGTCCTGTGGATCAGGCTGCCTCAGCAGAAGTGTCCTCGGTCACTCTCCCCACGTCTGTGGCCCTTGCTCCTCACACTCTTCCACAGGACAAAGCTGCGACTCATGAAGATTACGTACTTCCAGATCCAAAAGTTTTGGTCGACAGTAGTATGTTACCTCTGACACTTGAAGGATCTGTCTGGAAAACTGCCTCAGTTTTTCAGGTTAGCACTGAAGCATTCCTACCAGAAAACACACCTGTAGCAAAAAATACAGGTGAGACAAACACTTTACAATTGCAAGAATCACCAGTGGATTCTTCCGCCTCAGCTACATGTAAAGCCCAGTTGGTGGATTTAAGTTTCCCAGTGCAACTTGTAAACACAAACGCACAGGTGGTTTTGCTGAATAGGGAAGATTCTACAGTTACTCAGCCTGTGAATAATGATCATGCTACTGGTCTTGTACAAGGAGTAAAGTCAGTGGAAGTTAAAAAGGACACTCAGTTACAACAATCCCTTTCATGGAAAACTGAGAAATTAAAAGCAGAATCACTTTCTATATCTCAGGCATCTAATTTGAAGAAAAAAGAAGCCACAGCAGATCCATGCACTATTATAAAAGCCAAATCATCACCGAATCAGCCCCCGAAAGAAAATCAGAAGAAGCCGTTTGTGGGAAGTTGGGTTAAAGGCCTCCTAAGCAGGGGTGCTTCTTTTATGCCAGCTTGTGTTTCAGCTCATAGTAGAAACACTGTAACTGATTTGCAGCCTTCAGTTAAAGGGGCAAGTAATTTTGGTGGCTTTAAAACTAAAGGTATGAAGCAAAAGGCCAGCCATGCATCGAAGAAAGCCCATAGATCTGCAGCTAAGCTTTCTGCAGTCAGCAGCCCTCCCCCAGTGCTTCCCCTGTCCGAGAACACAGCTGCTGCTCCACCCGTAAGTGAGGACGCTGCTTCAGAAATTCCGAAGGGGTGGGACAGCACCTCACATGGAGCGCTTCTTAGGCACTCTGCTCACGAAAGGGAAAGTGCAGTTTCTTCAGCAAACCACACAGTCTCAGCCGAGGGTCAGATTCATAAGCTTCGTCTAAAACTTCTTAAAAAACTGAAAGCAAAAAAGAAGAAGTTAGCTGCCCTCATGGCTTCCCCTCAAAGTGGAACACTTCCTAGTGAAAATTTAGAACATGGGCCCCAGTGTGAGTCTCCAAATGATTGTGAATCAATAGAAGACTTGCTAAATGAACTGCAGTATCAAATTGATACTGCAGATAGTAAATCCGGGTGTACCGCTGTTTCTGGTGTTTCCTCATATAATCAACTCCATGAAGAAATTTTAGCAGAACTACTGTCTCCAGGTATTTCAACAGAGCTCTCAGAAACTGGGGAGGCTGACTTCAGGTATTTGGAAATGGGAGACAGCCACGTCCCAGCCCCAGAACCCACTGAATTAACTAATGATTCCCAGAACATGTACCTGAAACAGGAGCATAATTATTGTAGCCCCACCAAGAGGAGCCAGTGTGAAGTTCAGGCAGTCTCACAAATCAGCAGTGGCTGCATAAGGACATTAAACTTGGAGAGCCCCGTGAAGACTGATCTTTTGGATGAGTTTTTTCCTACTGCGTTAACTTCGGCAAATGATGCCTTAGACTTACCTCACTTTGATGACTATCTGTTTGAGAATTATTGAGTATTTGTTAACTAATATTTATTACTGCTCGTAGAAAAACGTCAGTGCGTTTTCAGGTAGTGTTTATACACTGTCCTTGTGATAACCATGAGTGAAATTCAAGCTGCTGAAAGTTTTATCTTTGTGTCCTGCCCATGAAGCATGTAACCTATTACACAAATTAAAATAATTAGGAATTGTTTTCTTATTGATTTCATTTTGTAGTAAAGTACTTGTAGGGGATGAGGATTTTAAATGTGAAAGATGAAAATTAATGTCTAATTTCTAACAATTTATGCAGTTGGGTGCATTAAACTTCTGGGTTTTTAAGTTGTGATTATGTTGCTCAAGAGAAACTACAGTTTGTACAGACAAGCTTGGGTATAAAGTGTATGAGTGTGTGACAGTTTTGCTTCTGGTCCTGTGGTCTTACATAAAAGCCTAAGACTTTCTTTCTCCAGTGTGGTTTTGTGGAATATAAACTTAGTGCCACTTGTCTCCTTTTCTTTCATTACGAAGGACGGCAGGAAACTGTTACTAGAACTGAGTAACATTAAGTGATCACTAAATAATCTATAAAAAGAAAAGGTAATTTCTTTATAAAGGTGTGCCAAGTGTTTGCGTGTTGTCAAAAATATCATCTTTCTGCTCAAGACATCTCTAACCCAAGTGAGACACCAGCTAGCAGTTCTGTGGGGGAGAATAACCATTGCTCACAGGACTTGCTACATGTTGGGTTCCGTTATATGTGCATGTTCATTTAAAACTCAGCGTTCCTATGAGTGAGATACTTCTGTCACATTTTACAGCTAAACAGTGCATAGCTGGTAAGCTGTGGAGCGGGGTTTGAATAGAAATGGCTAACACCTCAAGTATTGAGCTTGTCACTCCCTGTTCTGCCTCTTAAGTTTCATTTAAAGTTAGCATCCCTGAACAGCAGCATCACTGTAGTGATTAAACTCTGAAGCATTAAACTCTGAAGAGTGGGAGCCAGTGGTAAAATACTTTTCAGGGATTCGTAACTTCTTTACCAAATTTATTCCCAAATCTCTCCTTTTTTGATTATAAAAGTAATATATATTCTATGGAAAACGAGTTTGGACTCAATAACTTAGTGATAACTACCGCAGATATTTTTGTTTTGATGCGCTGACTTTAAGAATGAGATCCTATTACACCTATTTGATCTCTTTAATATTTAGTATTTTTCTGTATTTGTAGTTCTGGATGCCTCTTTTGATAACACCATACGTGTATAGATAACTTGTTTCGCTAATCTTTAGATTCTGAGATGACTTGTATATACTGTTATGCTGCAGCAGTTACCTTTTGTAAATTTTTGCACAGTTGCAAGTTTTATTTTTTGGAATGGGAATCACTAGTTGAATGAATATGTACACACTTAAAGTCTTGTTTGTTCAAGATGGGGTCTTGAACTTGTGATTTTTTTCACCTCAGTTTCCCAAGTAGCAAGGATTACAGGCCTGCTTCACCACACCCAGCGTGCAGTTTAAAGTCTTTAATGATGGTTCGATTGGCTTTCCTGAACCCTCTGATAAGATTTGGCATGATAGACAAAGAAAGGAGAAAAGAGACCTTTATTGCAGAAACGGGAGGGGTGCATCAGAGACGCAAGCACCCTTGGGTGAGAACAAAGAAGTGGAAGAATTTTTATCAGGTCTGGCTGGGGGAGGAGTTTGGATGGGTGGGCAAAATGACATCAACAACTGATTTGAAGGAGCATCTGCCTGCACAAAACAAAACATACTGGGGCCTGGAGGTGGAGCACTTCGTGGAGTCTTGGGATTGGAGAGGGCTCAGTGAACATGCAAAAAGGGAGCGGGAGGTTTATTTGTGCAACTAGAAGGAGAACATAGAAGTTACTCTTGGAGAGATAAGTTGCTTCTCTGGGCCTGGTACCAGGTTGGGCAGATGCCATGTTAAGAGATAGCTAAGCCCCAGGCTGGCAGAATCTTATCACTCACCAGCTGTTGTAGTTCGCAAGGGAAACAATTTAATACAGGGCACCTAATTTATAAAATTATTTCATAATAGTCACCCAAAGTCAAATACAAAACAGTGCAGGAAATCTGTCCACACTAAGGACCCAAAGATTCCAGCTGAGGGTCTGGATCCCACAGCAGTGCCCTGCACGAGTCCAGCTGAAGACCTAGAGCCCACAACAGTGTCTCATGCAAGTCTGCATCAAAGATCTGTACTGGGAAGGCCCAAAGGTCAGTGGTGAAAGCTAGAAAGTCTGTGCCAGTGGGCTGTGGGATCTGCACTGGCACCAGGAAGCAATGCTCGAGATAAAGACCAAAGTGCCCCTGAGGAGAACCACAGCCATCCTTGGTGACAGCGAGGTCAGGAACTCCTCTGAAGATGAAAACAGCCGAGTTACCAGGAAAGCCAGTGCAACCAGCTCCTCCCTTCCAGTTCTTTATATGCTGTTGGGGACAACCCTCAGGTGGGCCCTGCACACCCAGCACCATGCTGATTGAGTTGAGCTGAGTGTTACAAGTTGACTATGAGTTGTCAATCCACCACACCAGCACTGGGCAGTGACAATGGAGGAACAAAGGGGAAACTGGCCTTGACTATTTTTGTTTATGTATCCATGATTATTTTATTGAGATGGAATATTTTTTGTAACTATTGGCTAGTTGAATTTCTTAAAGGAATTGCTTGTTCATCCTTTGTGTGTTACTGTTGAACAAGTGCTTTCAGATTACTGCTAAGGGTTCAGCACTGTTGTAAACCTGAGAAAAGGCAGTAAAATAAATTTCCGCTCTTTGAGGAGTTTGTCTTTTAAAAAAGGAGATAACAGGTGGTAGAAGATATATGTACAATTCTTGGTATTTTAGGTAGTTATGAGAAAAGTCACCATGAAATATGGAACTAGGAAATACTGAACCATCGTTGCTAGGAGAAATACAGGGTTAGATTCCTGTGAACCTCTGTAAACACACTTTTGTAAACCAGTCAGTAGCCATGGTCTTTTTGTGTGTGTTCCTATTTAAAGATAACTTATATAATCTTGGTATTAAGTAATCTCGAACTCAAGACCAACAGCATTATAACTCAGGCCTGAACGAAGCTTACCTAACAGGAGCTTTTCTTTTTAAGGCGTATTGCAACTATCTTGTGTTCGGAAATACTAACAGCATTCAGCTCTGTGGTTGGGCCCATATGAAAAAATGTCATTCAGTAGACCACAAAAACACCCATCTGATTATAGTTTGAAAGTTGAAATGAGGTGGTTGGCCCTCAGCTGGAATGTGCATTCAGCAATTCGAGTTCTTTTTTGAGCATGTCCACAAACAGCTATGAAAAGTAAAAGTGTTAACTTTTAGGGTTACAAATAAGTTTTAGGAAGTAGGTGAATACCAATATGGAATTTGCAAATAATGAGAATTGAGGGTTAGATGGCACTAAATACTGTGGAGGAGAAAGTGGGTGAGTAGACCTATTTTGGACTGGATAAAGACTTGGAATGTCTTGCAGGTGGGTGACATTTGGCAAAGTTAGGGAAGTAGATATGACGGAGAGTGCAAGTCATGAGGAACAAATGTGTTTGGCATGTCTGGATTGCTATAACAAAGTACCTTTGGGTGATTTATACATAATATGAATTTCTCAATTCTGGGGACTGGGAAGTCCAAGATGAAGCACTGGCAGTGTTCTCACAATGACCCACAAAGCTATTGGAGATCTGATATCTACTAATGCCTTTAATCTCTCAATTCTTCCCTGCCCTCTATACTGCTCAACACCACTGGCCTCTTTGCTGTCCTCAGTCATCCTGCTGTGATTTCAGTCCCCCCGCAACACTCCCCACACCCCAATTCGTGTTGAAATACAAATCCCCAGTGTAATACTGAAGGTTAGAACTAGTTTGGATGTATGAAGGTAGGGATGGTAAGGAAGTGGGGCTATTGACTTGCTTTTAAAACATTTTCTGGTGCTTAGTAGGGGAGTATTAGGTCAAGGTTTTTGTTACTGTTTTTAAGATGGAAGATGTAATATGCTGTGTGTGCATGAGTATTACCTGGAAAGAAACGTAGATGAAAATCAGCAGTTGTCAGAGTACGTATCTCTAGGGATGGGATCCAGTGTAGAAGAGGACGGAAGGTGTAACCTTAAAGGCCAGAAGAGTCATTTTAATATGAGAGAAGACAGTACGTAGTTACAGAGATTAGGAGACAATGGCAAGAAAAGAGCAAAAAACATGCCTTTTGATTATTTTCTCAGGGAAACGTCCATCGTGTGAAGGAAGGAATTGAGTAGTTTGCTAAACTAGTTTCCGAGCAACAAGAGCTAATCCAATAGGGCCATACAAGGGACCCACTGCGTTTTTAGGGTCTTATATTTAACTGAGACCAGCAAAGATGAGGCTTTTTTGGTTTGGTTTTTGTTTTCTCTTGTGTAGCTGTTTAGGTGCAGGTGAGAGAGTGGTATGTGGGCACCTGAATTTATCCATAGTAGACAGATGGAAGAAAAAAAGAATGAAGATTTTATCCATGAGCAATGCTGTAGTTTGGATCTAGAACGTCCCCTAAAGGCCTGCGTACTAAATTCTTGGTCTCCAGCTTTGCCCTGCTCAGAAGTAGTGAACCCTTTAAGAAGGCCTTGTGGGAAGTCTTCAGGCCATCAGGAGGATGCCCCGGGAACAGGACAGTGGAACTACAGCTCTTTCCTCTTTTTTTTTTTTTTGGTCCCTGGCCATGAAGAGTCTTCCGTCATGATATGCTGCTTTACCACAGGCTCAGGGATCATGGGATGAAACTTAAAACTCTGAGCCAAAGTAAGGGTTTTCTTTTTATAAGTTGATTATCTCAGGCATTCGTTAGCAGTAACTGACTGA
>RJWT010024062.1:0-16593 GCA_004365215.1 Cuniculus paca | reverse complement strand
GATTTTCTATAGCATAGTAGGAAACTGTGATTGACAAAAATTAAATAAATATTTCAAAATAGATAGTAGAAAGGATTATGAATGTTCCCAATACAAAGAAATGATAAATATTTGAGGTGATGGAAATACAAATTACGCTCTTCTGATCATTACACACTGTATACAATTATTGAAATGTCCCATTGTACCCCATAAATATGTACAATTATGTGTCAATTAAATATAAACATTTTTAAAAATAGTAATTGTATGGAACATTTACATATTCTTGCATGAGACATATACATTTATAACTGAACCCCAAACTGCATAATAAAAATTATCACCAGTTGTAACTAGTATATTTATCTAAAATTGTTCATGTTTTACATTATTAAGTCTCAAGTAATTTCAAAAGGTAAGTACTGTGTAGATCATCTCTTTCCTTTATATATCTAGAAAATTTACGTTTTGAATAAAAAATCACTTTTAAATAATTCATGAATTAAAGTAGAATCATAAAGCAAATCAGAAATAGCAAAACTGTATATTTGTGGAAATAGGGAATGTAGTTAAAGTGGTATTAGCAAAATCATATCTTTGAGTGCTTAAATAATATATTTGAGTGCTTAATAAAAGATAGTAAAATGTACAAAACTAAGCCTCAAACATAGAACTAGTTGCAGAAAAACAAATATCAATTCAAACATTGAATGAAAGTAATAATAAAGATAAGGGCAAATGAAAACAAAGTAATTAACATGAAAAAGAAGTGCAGATACTAATGTTCTTTTTTGTCATGACAAAGAGACAAACTTCTATAACAATTGGCCGCATGAAAGATCTTACCAGTAAACAAAATTAAGAATCAAAGAATTGCAAGCACAAACATAGAATAAAAAGGAAAACATTAATATAATATGACATTATGTATTATATAATAAAAGAAACACATAAGTATATATAATTATATGTAACATTAAAATGTTATACAGCTAACCTACATTATAATATAATTTGAAAGGTATTTTTCTTCAAGCTGTGAACAATACTAACATAACAATAAAATGACTCCTATTTTCATTTATCTTTATGTACTAGAATGTGAGATAATTTAGCTGAGCAAGAAACGCATATGAAATGGAAAGTAAATGCTGCTATTTTCTTTAAACAAAAATATGGTTCTTTAAAGAAAAATGTGGTTCTTGTATAGATAATACTGAGTGACCTCTAGGTAATAACAGAATTAATAAAGGAATTTAGCAAAATGTCTGTTCATCTATTCAGAAGATAGTGGTACGCAGCATGGCATCTAGGAGGGGTCTCCTGAGGATGGTAGCCATTGCTGATTCCCTATAGTCTCACCCTGAAGTCTTACATTGTTTGTTTTGTTGGGTTGGGTTCTATTCTCTTTTGCTTTGTTCGATTATGTTATACCCAGTGACATCAGCAGCTATTTCAATGATAGTAAGATATATATGGTAGCCATTTTGAATTTACTGTTGACTTGTTTTGTAGTCTTTTATTGTATCCATTGTTTTGTTTTTACTGTTTTTATTCTGTTCTGTTCTGTTTAATTTTTACTGTGTCCGAAAGTATCTGCAGCTGTTTCAAAGACAATAAAAGGCATTATGGTAATTGTTGTTGATTTTGTAATGTTGTGAGGTCCTGTATCACTTACTCTGGTTTGTTCAGATTGGTTTTATTCTGTTTTATTTTTCTTTGTTGTATCCTCTTTAAAATAAAAAAAAGTCTGGATATAAGATCAATATTCAAGGGAATGTACTACTGTGTATGAACAACAAAGAAAATATTTAAGTAAAATATTTTAATAGCCTTCTTTTTTCAGTTTGGAAGCAGAAACTTTTTATTAACTAACCAAACTATAAAAACACTATAGTAGATACCTTAGTTCATCCTTCTAATAAGCCAGTTGATCGGGTCTTCCCTATTTCCAGCATTTTCACCTTTCACAAAATGGGTGGTCTTTTTCTTCATTCCACCTTGTGGAAATGAAAATGTGAAGGACCACAGAAAGTTACTTGTCTCTTTGAAGCGTTTTCCAACAGTATAAGATCTCATGAATCAGACCCTCCATGCAGATGATGATGTATTTACCAGTAGATCGAGCAGTCAATGAGTTATCTGTCAGGGCAATTCCCTTCTTATTGATTTTGCAATAGCCATGCTTGTGTATTAGTTTATTTATAGACTTTAGGTTTGGGTACCCTCATGCAATATATGGTTCCACAATTCTCAGCAGGTTAATTAAAGCCTTGTTGAGCTTAACAAAGGTACCATTAAAGATTTGGTGAAGGAGAAAAAGCTGCAACACCTTGCAGACCTTTGGGCTCAAGCCATTGATAATGCTGATCTGGATGACAAATGCTAATTTGTGTTCTGCAGGTACATAGAAGTTGCCAGTTTTTCTTGCTGTCCCAGCCATCCAAATCTCAGTTCTGTTCATCTGTCTATCCTCTATGATCGTGCCTGGCTTCTTCATAGATGAGCTTCCTCCTTGTCTTTCAAAGCATCTTTTGAGCAAACTTCTTTCTCAGGCACTTTGCCATCAACTCTGTGAAATATTTTTGCTTTTTCTTAAGGGTTTCTGGCACAGCAGAAACGTTTTTCTTTTCTTCAACATCCTCCATGGTCACAGCTGGAAAAGAGCTAATAGCCTTTTTATTGGTAATATGGATTGCCTGAAAATAAATCTTCATAGATGAAAATACTCAATGGTTAAATCAATTTCAGAAGGTGAATATTAATTCGTAAATAATAAAAAATAAATCAAGAACAGAATAATGAAGTTCAATTTCACATGCTCAGATTAGCAAAATATAACATGAATCAACCAACAGTGCAAAAATATATGAAGGAAAAATTATGTACCATGTACTACAATGAGGAGTCATAAAAATTCCCATGATTGAGTTGTTTTGGCACTCAATCTAAAACGGTGCAGAGAAAAGGAGAAGAGAGAGATAAGATAAAATGTTTAACCGCTGTGCTGTCTCTCTGAAGACAAAGGCGAGGTGTGAGCTTACATGTACTCTGATGGGGGAGGGCACAGGGCTGCTAATGTAGGCTGCTCAGCAAGATGTGACTGAATGAGTTAGGAACATTCGTGGCACACACAGGCTTTGGCAAAGGCAACTGGGAAGAAGAAACTGCAGGGGTTTCTGGGAAGAAGGAGCTAGACACCATTATGATTCAGCATTTGGACCATTGCCATGATGACTGGGCAAGTCTCAGGCAGGGGACCTATCATCCCATACATTTCTAATCTGGGCGTCAGTGGTACAAAGTAGAAAATGACTCATACTAACATGTAAGTATGAACATGTGTCTATCACATTTACATGGAACTCAGCAGTAAACAAGAAAGATTTTCACATAGGCCCAGAGAAGAGAAATAATAATGTTCACAACACTAGTGTTGAACATAAAAGCCTATGAAATTTTCATTCAGTTAAATTCTATTCTTAATGAAATGAACAGCAATTTGTTATATGTCAACAAGTACTAATTTCAAACATTTGATGTTGAGTTATAAAGTAATAAAAACTCATATAATTTCATCTTGTATAGTCAATGACAGAGCTAAATAATTTGTCATTTAACTACAAATACACACATGTACATACAAACTTACTAAAGTTATTAATAAAGGAAAATGGATAATTAACATGAAATCAGAATAGCAATTCCTTCTAGGTATAAATTGTTAGGTAGGATGAATAAGTAAGAAATAAAAAGCTGACAATTTATTCATACTTTTCTAAATTTAAATTATTAGAATGAAAAGAGTCATTTATTTTATCATTATTCAAGTAGTTTTGAAACATTTTACCCTCTTCTGTCTCATAATAAAAAAGGAAAGAATATTCAGGAAGAATGGAATTCATTGAAAAATAATTTATATAAAGTAAAGATGAAGAAATGTAAAATTGAAACTATCATGAATTAAAAGCACACAATTTTATGAACTATATTAGACTGATAAGAAACAATAGACGATATAAATCAATGAATCATCCAGTGAACTATAATATATTTTAAATTTGTAAACTGAAAATGAATATGCATGTACTTATATCCACCTCCAGTCTTAATTATAATATTTAAGTAATAACTACTCATGTGATACCTCTTTGGCATATAACATCTTAGTTAATTTAAAAATCTTCATATTTTTGTTTTATAGGTTAGACTATAAATATTCCTATTTTAGGAGCTATCATAGACATTTAGAGGCAAATAATTCTATTTTGGTCTTGTTAATTCTTTTCTTATTATCTATATTTTAAAGACTTTACTGAGAAACAATTTTTTACAGAATTCACCCTTTTTAAGTGTAGAATTAAATAATTTTAATTTAATTATATAGGGTCATGCCTTCATCATAGTGGCATAGAACATTTCTGTCACACAAAAGCCTCTTTGTAGCTAAAATCTGATACCAATGCAAACCATGAAAACCAAAGATCTTATTTTGGTGTCTATAAATTTGCTTTTTCTCCACATTGTATGTACAAGTATTCATGCAATATATATTCCTTTTTTTCTGCCTGCTATCATTTCTAATGTGTTTTTTAAATTGATACATGTCAGAGTATGTACTAACAATAATTTCCTTTTTATTTAATGGATATACCAGGGTTTTCATTTAATATATACACAAGAGTTTATCTTTGCACTGGTTGCTTGATAGGAATTTGGATTATTTGAGGCTTGGATTATTATAAGTAGTGGCATTATATTTATTGTTATTTTAATGCTTCTGTTTCTCTTACGCCTATTTCTAGGAGTAGACTTGATTGGTCTGATGCCCATTTATGTTTAACTTTTATAGAAACAGCTACACAGTTTTCCAAAACAACTGTTAAGTTTTATATTTCCATCTTGAGTTACAAAAACCTTCCAATTTCCTCATCTTTGCCAGGAATAGATATTTTCTGTCTATTTGATTTTAGCTATTTTAGTAGATATAAAGTCATACCATATTGTGGTTGTGAATCTAATTTTTATAATCCTTAGTTGAGCATGTTGAATAATTTTCAAGTAATATTAACCAATATTATTAATTCTCTAGTGAAATGTCCATTCAAATCTTTTCTTCATTTTAATTGCTTTATAGTATATTTTTCCTTATTATTGAGAAATATTCTTTATATGTCTGGGATACAAGTTACTGATCAAACAAATGCTTCCCAAGTGTTTTTTCCTTGTCTTTTTATTTTCTGAATATCATCTTTTGAAGTGAAAATCCTTTAAATTTTAATAAAGCCCTAATTTGTCTTCTCTTTTTGTTTTCTTTTATGGGCCATGCTTTTTGGTGTCGTATTTAATTTTCAATCAACACACACAACATAATGTCATATTTAATTTTCAATCCTCATACAAATACTTTCTCTAGTATTTACTTCTCTATTAATGCTATATATATCTCCATTGTACAAGTCAGGCTTAAAAATGTGACTGCCCCCAGTCACATAATGTGTGAGTAGTAGAATCAGGATATGGATTCTGGCATTCTGGCCCCAGCTCCTACACTGTGAAACACTGTGCCACACTGCTATTCTCATGTTACGTATCATTTTTGTCTATACACATGAAATCTTACATATTAGTGATCAGGCAGATGCACAGACTTGACACCAAATAGAAGGCCAATACCTTTCCTCTTTGCCTATTCTCCAGGAGCACAGACTTAATGTTTTTCAATTAATTAATCCTGACACTACACTGAAGATTTTCTATTCTCACAAACTGTCTTTCTCTTCCTGTTCTCTGTTTCTGTGACATCCTCCTTGTTTGGCCACAGATGCCTGAGTCCACTTTTCATAGTCTTTTCCCAGCCCAAAGTCGAATTGCTGCTCACAACTCCATCATTCTCTTTCCTTAATCTGATCTGCTCTTTTTATCACTAATATTCTGAATGTGAAGTGCAGATTACAAAGATAGTTGGGAGAACATGGTTTAAAAGGAGATGAATGTCCTTCTAGCATGCTTTGCGGCTTAGTCATCACTTAATTTTGAGAGCTTTCTCAGGTTGAACATTCTATGATTATAGTTGTGACCCATAATAACAATACAACATATAGGAAGGAGAAACTGAATTTATGTAGGAAGATCCAGGAACTTTTACACAGGTGATATTTGCTAGGCAGCAATATTTGTAGCTCCCTGTATTTCTTTTAAGGTCCATTTTCTTCTAAAGACATTGGGAAATGTTTAAAGTTTATTGCTGTGAAGATGTTACGAAGCTTCACTGTGGTCTGTCTTCTTGAATTTACAGGTCCATAATGAGATTAATGACTTGATGGATCACAGTGCTTTGATGATAAATAATAATAAAGTCCAGGGATGTGACAATCCCTGTGTTATCCTTGACTCATATAGGCATCTTTATTTTATTCTTCCTTTTTCCTCCCTCTCAAGGTAAAGGTCAAATCAGTAAAAGGTCAAGATGACTGCTATGGATTATTATAATATTGTTCTCAACTCGTCCAGAGATCGATAGTGAATGTCATCATCCATTTTCCTTAAGAAGAGAAGCTAACTTCATTATCCTAATACATGAAAGAAAGCAGAGTCAGGAGCTATAAGAGCTTCATACCACTTCTCTACTATCATTTGAATTTTGAAAATCTGTATATTACACTGTTTTTAATAATTTCTCATTAGAGTAGTTTGAGGAGATTCTAAGCCAAAACTTCCCTGTTCACTTTGCTGAATATGTGAATTTCACATTTATTTCTTAAAGGCCAAATGATTAACCACTCTTTAAACTTTCAGAGAAGGATAAGTGCCCAGAACCAATGCCTTTCCCAAGCTTCTTGCTTTGAAATACAGGAATTGGTCACTGTGATCATTGTAAATGAGAAGCAACTAAAAATAGCTGCTTGTGTGGCCACTTGTCCTACAACTCCCCAGCTCTTCTGACCATATAAACCATATGGCCATATGTAACCATGAGAATGACAATATTACTTAAAATGTGCAAAATATTTAACCCATGGTTGCTCACAGTCATATCAGAACAAGATCTGAAATTTACTGCTTCTATGACTGTTATGGATTAAAAACTGGTGGTCAACTTAACACCAGCTGAATTAAATCAGCATGGTGCTGAGTGTAGATAGCCCACCTGAGGAAAGTTACCAGCCTAAAAAAAGACATGGAGGGGAAGAGGGTGGTGCTGTCGGTTCTCCTAAGTGCTGCTGCCTAGAGCCATTGGTTCTCCTGGAGGAGCTTGTCAGGCTGGTTCCCCCAACATGAGTTTAGCCATTATCAGCAGAGGAGCTCGAGACCTTGTCGCTGAGAGTGGCTGCCGTTCACTTTGGTGAGCTCTGGCCCTTGTGTTGAGCATTCTTTCCTGGCTCTGGAGGGGAAGATGGTTGCTGTTTAAACTCCAGGAGAAGTTGTCACTCTGGCTTCCTGGCATGTACTCAATTGTTCTCATTGTCAGAGGAGCACAGGACCTCATTGTCGCTGAGGATGGCTATGGTACTTTTTGGGGAGCCCTGGTCCTTACTGAGTGTTGCTTTTTGGTTCCACTGTAGAAACCTCAACCTACTAGCACAGACCCTTCACCCTGCTGGCATAGACTTACTAGCTTCCACTAGTGGCCTTTGGGCCTTTCCAGAATAGACTTTGGTGTTGTGGACAGATTTCCCGCACTTTCTTGTGTTTAACACTGGGTAACCATCATAAATAATATTATAAATTCTGTGTCCTGATTGTAATATTTCTCCTTGCAACCCCTGACTACAGCAATAACAAATTTAATGATCAGATGTATTTAAAATTTTATTTCTTTGTAGTGTTGGGCTTAATAATATCTACTTTTCAGCCTTTCTGAGAAAAATAAATACAAATTTCTACTTATTTAAGTGCCTGGTTAATGCATGATATCTGCTTAATACCATTTAAAGTTTTTTTTTGTTTTGTTTTCTTTGTTTTGTTTTTTTTTAGTATAGAACACAAATTTCAAAGCTTTTTAATCCAGTCCACATATCAGCATCAATAACATTTCAACTATGGAGTAAAAATATATGAATTGTAATATTATATTTCATGTACTAAAATCTTACACATTTAGGAGACTGCGTTGATTTAAAATATGCTAAAACACGATAAGCTAAAATATACTCTAGAATGTTTTCCCTTTTCAACAAAATTCCTACCTTTAATAATTTATCATCAAAACAAAGAGATTAATAAGTAAAGAGAAATATGAAATGACTTAAGCATTAAAGTTTATAGATATCTAAACACAAGGAAATACAGTCAACTTCTACCTACAATTAATCTTCAGAATCATCAAGATACCCAATCTTAATTAATTTCACACTATGTTAAAAAGCAGTCTTTCTATGTTTCTTAATGAATGTGTTATTTTATTATCAGGATTGATGACTGATTATTCTTTCTATATCTTGTAAGCCCAGCATATAATCTTGGACTTTTACTAAATGGATGAATTTAGTACCAAATGAACAAATTTAAAAAAAAAAACATTGTAAACATTATAGGAATGTGATGTGTTATTTATTCCTTTTAGTTGTTCCTTGAGGAAAATTCATCTTAGGAGATGAATCCCAAACATTAGATTATTGAAGAGATTTAAGTTGGAATTGGTAAAATTGTTTTTAAGAGTCTGGCATCCCCAGTGATCATCATTACAGAATGTACTTTACCATAAATGTAGAATAACTGAACATATTTTAAATGCCAAGAAAAGTATATGAACCTATTAGAAGACCTAGAATGTTTTTACTTATAAAAACAATGATATTTCAAAGAACATGAACTATGAAAAAATGCTATATACAAGATGCAAACTTTGGCATGGTCCTAACAGGTAGGCTCCTTACTTGTTGATTTATGGGAGACTTACTGACAGAATTTAAGGACCTTCTTATACACATATCTGAACAGTGAAGAAATAGGTTGTACCAAGTAATACTGGTTCTAAAGGTAAGCAAAGCCCATTGAAAGAAAGGGTAATAGATATTCAAGATTCCTTGACTAGTTTTAGAATTCTTTTCTCAGCCATTAATCTGTAAATTGATGATTATAATAACAGGATAATTTTATACTCTAGGACCTAGTACAACTCCATAAAATTGAGTGCTTACATAGTTCATTTACAAAAAATAAAAAATAAGAAAAAGAAGGTAAGCAAAAGCAGCAGTAAGACTTCTCTAGGAGCTCAATTCTCTAACTTCTTGGGAAGTGTTTCCACCAGTTCCTGACTAGTGGAAGCTTCCCTGGTTTCATTAATGTGTGTGCCAGATATTTTCATTCAGTTTTGTTTTTGGAGATAAAGCTATTGCGGGAAAGATTTTTTTAATATTTTTTGGAAATAGTAAAAAACTCCAAATCAAATATGCTCCTCTGATTGACGAACTGAGGAAATGAGGTAACTTGTGTAACTCAATCTGGTAGCTTTTATGATCCATATTTTTTAAAGTACTGATTTTTTAAAATAGTGTTCATCAAAAATGTTTCAAAGGCAGTAGTACCATCTATGTGCTACTAGCTCCTGTTAGGGTTGATTTTCTTCAGAGGTCTGTATTCTCAGTACTGACCAACACCATGCTTTACTGCTGAGCTCAGCACAGTGTGTGGCTTCCTCCTCAGTAGCAGGAGTTTTGATCTAATTAATCTTGGCTGGCTCAGCACTGGCAGTAGAAGTATATTATAGAACTATATTCCATTTGTGCATTACAAAGTAATATCATTTCAACACTGGGCACTTTGGTGACCATTTAAGGTGTAATATCAGGTCAAAATTTCAGATGGATTTTAAAATTTTTTAAGATTGTAGGTGATTCACATGAATAAAACAAATATAAACAAAAACTCACTATGAATTGTGAGAAAATATATGTCAGGCAGAAAACAATCAATACACCATTCTTTTCCTATAATAGGTACTATATTTGCTCATCTACTGTTGAATAAGAATTAAGTGCAATCCAAATTTTCTGCAATAACGTAGTTCATGAAATACCCTTTGGGTATTTCAAGATTGGAATCAATTGAGCCTATATGAGCTAAAAAGACACAATTTGAGAACAGTAATATTTTCCCACTTAACAATGTAAATAAGTAGATTGATCTCAGTTTTAAAGAAATTACTCAAAAAGCTCTGGCCTGAATGGCAAAATCTGATTAGTCTACCTTGCTAGTGAAGGTCATCATCTTGTTGACTCTTATTCCCTTCACAGTGGATATAGGATTTTAGCTCTCAGCTTCACATGTTACCTTGTAGGAAGACTATTTTTTTAATGGGTATTGAAGAATTACCAAACAAATTCTGAGACAAAATTTCAGGACAGAAATGACAAAGACCCCTATTTGTAAAAACCATCCGGACAGGAGGGGATTATTTTGGTAAAACTTTTGTTCATATGAATTCCTCACTTTAGTGTTCACTATTAATAAAAGAACAGTAAAAGTAGTATTTAAGAACATTTCTTATTCATAAAGTATTGCAATCTAGAAATAAAATATTTAGGATATGATGCATTTACAACTATCCTCGTAGGAAGAAAAATCATTCTAATATTGTGCAAATACTCTCACTGTATCCTTATTATTATTTAACAAATTGAATAAAATTAACATTATAGCATAAATTACTCTAAACCATTTATACCATGGTGTCTACTATATTAATTTGAAACGGTCTCATTCTGCAATCAACCAAATCAAGGAAAATTAGAAATGGAATATGATTTGACACTGGAAAAGTTTTCCCTCTTTAATGAATAAAAGGAAACACCTTCCTTACTAATTTTCTGTAGTCTAATTTTGAAAGAAGCGTTGATATGAAAACTTTCTTCAAGGACTTAATGTAGAGCAAGGGTGGGGAAGTAATCATGGTCTTGCTAAACAACTTAGCATGCCAATCCAAACTCAGTTCTCACTAAAAATAGAGCACAGCTTCCAGAAGTTTGGGTGTTCAATAAAAAAAGTAAATCCTATGTCCATTTTATTTTGTAATGAAAGAAGATTTGGCTACAGCATTTCAAAGTGTTTTATGAATGAAAGCTTGGAAATCCATATCCTGTTGACAACATTAAAGGCTTATGTATAAGCCAACATCAACTGACGAATTCTATAAACCTTTATCTGGTTGTAGTCATGGAGTCTCTCCCAATGAAAGGTTTGATCTAAGCAGGACCCCCAGAAAAGATCTTCAAAAAACCAAGCCTCCAATATCAAGGACTTTCCTATATTATGGTCTGAGACTTATTGATTGCTTTTAACTCCATAGATATGGTTCAGTTAGATTTATAACTAGGGTGTAGCCAAATCTTTCATTAAATAGAATGATCGCTAGGTTACCTTCACGGTAACCCCCAAGGCTTGTTAGATACATGCCAGATGTCAGGGTACATGGCAGCCTGGCTGCTTCCTAATCTGCATTTTAGAAAAGATCCCCAGTAATGTGCTTGCAAATGTGAAGAATACTGATTTAATGTTTAGATATTAAAATTACACACACATACAGCACATATATGTAATAGCCTTATTAAAGTAGATATAGCATAAAAAATTCACTCCTTTTAGGTAAGCAGTTCTCAAAACTGCTGCATTTTGGATTGGCATCAACCTGACCTCTAGGCTAAATTTAGGAAAACATGTATTTGGTATGGTTTTAGTGTCTCTTCTAAAATTCATGTTGCAAGTTAATCTTTGCTGTCATAGTAGTGAAGTAGGGCCCTTGTGAAAGTGGCCTATGGATTACTGTCAAATTAATGGTGGAAGGGAACCAGCTTAGGTCCATTCTTCCATCTTGTAAGGCACAGTGTTCCCCTGTTTACCTTCCATCTCTTCTGCCATGTGGGAATGCTTAGAACCTGCCATCTGTAAGAAAAGGGTTGTTAGCAGACACCAACCTTCCAGTTCCTTTATTTTGCACTTATCAGGCCCCAAAATTGTGAGAAATAAATGTTACTTTTTATAAATTATGCAGTCTAATTCATTTTGTTAAAGTAGCACAAATAGACTGGAACCAATATTCTAACAATATTGAACTTCCACATAATATAGTTTATTTCTCTCAATTTAGCTGTCTTCTTCATTTCCTTTCAATATTAAATGTGTTGTTTACTCATAAAAATCTTGTGCCTCTATTTTATATTTATCCCTAAGTCATTTTCTGATGCTGTTATAAATAGCAGTTTAAAATTTTTAATTTCCTATAATTTTTATATATAAAGTATTTAAAAATCTGAACCTGGTATTATGCAGCTTTAATAAACTTGCCATTTTTTCTAAAAGATTTTTAGTGATGTCTCTAGGATTTTCACACATTCAGTACTTTTCTGCTCTAGTTTTCCTCTCACATGTCAATCTTTGCCTCTTTCTTTGCAATAATGCACAGACCAATACCTTTGGTAAAATGACCAAAGCAATCAGAAAAAAGAACATGATAAGGATAAAAGAAGAGATCTGTGAAATTGAAAACAATAAAACAATGAAGAATAATTAATGAATGAACATATACATGTTTATGCTAAATGAATATTGGTAATGAAAGTCACAGACTGCCAAAGTGTACACTAAAAAGAAATACATTGCTACAACATTTCTGTAACAACATTTCGTGGCTTGATTGTTTTTTGGTCCCAAAATTCACATTGAAATTTAATACCTAATTCAACCATTAGGAAATGATTGAAAAATGAGAGTTGAGTCTTCATGAATGAGGTCAGCTACTCTTGTGAGAGTATGACAGAAGGAGTTCACTCTTTTAAAAAATCTCTCTTATCCTTTCTGCTATATGAGAACACGATGCTTCCTTTCTCCATAAAACATAATAAAAATGAATAGAAACAGAGGCCAGGTCCTCCCCGACACAGGACCTGCTGGTCCTTTGATCATGGACTCCCACACTCTAGAATTGTGAGAAATAAATTTATGTTCTTTCTAAACTTTACAGTCTGTGCCATTTTGTTATAGTGGCACAAATAGACTAAGACAGATGCCATCTAGTGTTTTCTGTTTACTGCATAATTTCATAATCCAACATCAGGAATAACAGCTGCACTCAAACATAGTATAAAATTTTAGTTAGAAATAGTTTCATGGATCAAGAGCATCAGTTCATATAATGAGCTTCAGTATCTTCAATGATTTTTCTTTCAGGTAGTGAGAGAGGTAGACTGTTTCTTGATTGTTTCATTATTTTTTTTTACCCAGTTTACCTCTCTTGCTCTTATTTCCCTTTTTACATCTATATACCCAAGGAACCCACATTTTTCAAAATGGTCTTCTCTCTCCAGAGTGATGTATTCCCAAATTTGTTCTCTTGCATTCCATATATTTCTCAGTCCCTTTCTTTCAATTTTCCAATGGCAAGTGTTTTCATCTATTTGATTTTATACTATTACTAATTATTATTTCCATGTCACAATGAATCTCTTTTCTGTAAGTTATTACTTCTTTCTTCTTTTCTGAGGCATTCATATCCTCTTCTCTTTGCTCATTGAGATTCCAAGGTCTCTGCATGATCTCACATCTGTAACTATCTTTTGATCTTTGTCTTCATCATAGATGCTTATTTCTTTCCTTGAAGGCATTGGAAATCCATATTATTTATTCTCTGCTTTTACATGCCTGCTGAGACCTTTGTAGGTGATTTGTTTGCTGCTTTTATTAGTCTGTACTGTTGCTTTCGTATGATGTAGAAAGATTCATCTTTTATTGCAACCAAGAAGTTTAAGGAGACTCAAAACTGAGTTTGAACCACATGGATTGGTTACATACCTCGCATTTCATGATTAATAAGTTTCAGTTTTGCCACTGACCTGTCTGGTAAGGTCATAATGTTTCTTAGGCAACCCACTATGCCATTGTTCTTGATGATTATTTCATAATTATTCCTCTCTTTTTGAATTCCCAATCACTAAATTCCCATACTTATTTTCACCCACTTAATTTACCATTATTTAACTGAGAAAATAGTAAAATCAACAGAGATATTTTATATTATGTTCCCTTTCCCCAATTTACAGTGGGAAACTATCCCTGCAATCTAAGGCCAGGTTTTTAATATATTGTTTTTAACATGTTCCTTCTCACTTACTCAAGGGCATCCGTTCTGTGCTTATGTCATCATAGTTTTACCTTTTCTATTTCTGTTAGATTAGAACTGTCTTAGTATTGCAAACCTTCAACAAACTTTCTTGAATACATGTGTACCGTTAGTTACAATCTGACATTTCTGCCCTTGTTGAAGTAAGTACTATCTATATTGACCATCTTCACCTATTCTGCCATATGCCTGCACCACTCAGATCTCATTTGTATTATTTGTTTGAATCTGATTTATCTTTGTCTTTTAACTTTTTCATCACAAAATTCAATCTTTAAGTGTCACCCAATAATTCAAAAGCAGCATCCAACCATTTAATGTTTTTGAAAAAATTTCTTCTTTTGAACTCTGAGACTCAACTTTATCTTTGTTTCTCCATTTTTAAATATTCCTTCATTTTAACCAGATATTTTACCTCAGTTTTTTCATATTGTACTCTCTTCTTTTTTTCCAGCATCTATACTTGGAGTACACCACAACTTCTTTCTAAAAATCTTACTTTTCTACACATAGTCCTTCTGTGTTTAATTTCTTAAATGCCGTTGGTGAAGTACCAGCAATATCTTGACCACTAACGTATTGGCAGCTAAGATCTTTTCGTCCGTTGCAGGAGTATTCCTGCATGCTCCTCATGGAGCTATTCTTGTCAATCTCCTTATCTTCCAGATAGGTCATTTCTTTCTTAGAATTTATCAGCGTAAGTCAAAATTAATATATTACAAGTTCCTGAAACTAGAAATTTTAAAACATGTGGATTATTTAAATGATTTCTAAACAATCTCATTTTTCAAAATTATATTTAATCAAATACCCAGAAATTATGATAGTATTATTAAACCCATATTTGCTCTATGAGTTTGTTTTTCCTCAAATATATTTATATAAGCAATGTATTTTGCATCTTCATGTTCCAAATTTAAAACACAAACTTGTTTATGTCATGTTCTTGCCTTAAAATCAACTCAGTGAACCCTCCGTCAATGTGCAGAATTACACATTTTCTAACATCTACCTGAAGTATTAATCTTTCTTCCTGATTGACTTGTACTTTAAATGTAATCAATGGACAGAAAAAAAACATGCCCAGATACCACAGAATGTATTTCTTCCTTTCGAATTCACTTTGTGTTAACTTGGCGAGATGTGCTGACTTCAGGGAATCACTGAGCAACTTGTAAATGATGCATGAAAATGAAATGAAAGACCCCTGCTCAGGGCACAAGGCAATAAAAACTGTGCTCTGCTGTGCAATTTGTGTATAGTTTCTGCACTGAGTGCAAACATGGTGCCTGAATGTTTCCTATCAAGTTAAGAAAACCCACTCTTATAAGTTGAAAATGTAGCCATCGGAATTTTCATTTCCTCATCAGTAGTGCTTTAGAAGCAAAAAATCCCTAAACAGTCCTCTCAAGAAAAGACCAGAAATGAGTCATCCAATACAATGTTTCTTCACCTTTTAAATCATTCTCTAATCTGGAAGAAAAGAATAGTTAACAACAATTTAACTTCATGACAATCAGAAACTTAGAAATTTCCCTTCAAAAGAAACTGTAACTATAGTTTATATTTAAAGTAGTTATTTGTAATCTACCTTGTCAAGAATACAGGTTACATATTATTATTTATAAAAAGTTTTCACAACCAAGTGCAGATAAGGAGGCAAACTAGTGTTTTTTCAAAATAATGAAAACGTAAAAACTAGATTTCATATAGCAACTTGACAGGAAAAGTCTTAAGATGAATTTTTCATTTTATACAATAAAAATGTTGTTTTTAAAAATGATATGTCAGCACATAAGATTTACTTATTTTTTATTTTGGGGTGAGGTACTTTTTTGGGGGGAGGTTTTTTTGAGGAGGTTTGGATTTTGGAGTTAGAGTCTAATTGGCCTTGAGTTTACTGTGTAGTTCAGGCTAGCCTCGAAATTGTGGTGATCCTCCTACCTCAGCGTCCAGAGTGCTGGTACTACAGGTGGGCAGCCCCATGCTTGGTCTAGCACATAAGATGTGAAAGTAGAAATTTAAATTATCAAAAGTATTGAACAAATGTAATCCTTTAAGCTTTAACTTTCTCAAAATCTACAGTAAAATTAAAAGGCAGTCTTTTACAGATAGAAACACTTAAACTGTTTCAATTCTTGTAATTCTCTGTCATTTAGGGGAAATTATTATGAGTTCTTTCTACTAAAAACTGGACATCTCACTACATAGAGATGGGTCAGCTTCTGGGACACCATCCTTTTAGGGGTAATATTGGTATCTTCAAGTAAGGTGTGCTTTCCTTCTCCACTAAGCTGTCGGGATATTTAACTGAATGTCAGGAAAGTGTGAGAATGTCACACAGGTGCTATCTTGCAAGCACATTCACCCATGCATTTTACATCTGCACTTTTTAATCTGTCAGCTTTCTATCTACATATCCAGCTGCAAAATCAAGAAGCATTTTGATGATTTTTAAGTGTCTTTAATTGTAAGGAAAACCACTGAGTGTATGA
>RJWT010024061.1:0-16597 GCA_004365215.1 Cuniculus paca | reverse complement strand
GATGTTTGGAAGACCCAATAACATGAAAACAAAAGAGAAACAAAGATAATCTACAAATCTGTTTCCTGCTCTATAAATCTCTGCTTTGTAAGATAATTTAAACCTGCTTTGAATCTCTTCATCTAGAATACAGGCAACTTAGATTAAAATGCAGAAACAAGTGTGTCTTATTTCATTTGGAAACTTTTACTAGAGATGCCAGCAAATCACAACTTACACCAAATTCCATTAAATGTTGAGAGGAGTTAATGTAGCAGCACATTGTATTCACATTCATTTCATTCTATATTATTGAATATTTCTTTAAAAAACATTTTTTATCCTTTTTTCTTGTTTTATACTCACGTTTTTTTTCCTGCTAAAATTGCACTAATAATTCTCATTAGTTCTGAATCTGAGTAATAGAAAGTCATAGCAAATACATGTTTTGGTCATTTGGTGTCATTCGTAATTTTGTATAAATTATACATAATTGAGTATTTTTTAGGTCATCTGGTCTATAATATTTGGTTATAACAGATCAACATAGTACATAACACCTTTGAAAATTCTGAGGAATAGATTTAATCGTAGTGAAATATTTGCCAATTAAAAATACAAAAATTGAAAATTAAAAAGATTCAAATAAATGGAAAACAAACTCTTATTCATAGGTTGGAAGACTTAATATTGTTAAAATGGCCATACCATTAAAAGAAATACACAAATTCAATGAAACCCTTAAGAAAACATTTTTTAAGAAGATAAAATACACTGAAAGTTATATGGAACCACAAAAGATACTAAAGAGTGAAAACACTCTAGGGAAATTCGAGACATCACATTTCCTAATTTCTAAATAAAATATGTATTATATTCTTGCAAGACATATAGATCATTGCAACAAAATAGTCCAGAAATATACAGTCAACTATTATTTTATAGAAGTTTAATGGATAGTCATGCATATCATTTTCAGTTAATGATGTTAGAAAAATTAGATATCCGCATGGAAAATAATAAAACTGTACTCATATTAAACACACACAAAATCAACACAGATTGAAGACCAAAATGCAATATGCGAAACTATGTGATTCCTAGAATATAACATAGAGTGAAAGTTTCATAATACTGATCTCCACAACAATGCTTAGATATGGCCCTAAAAGCACAGCAGTGAAAGAAAAAAATGAGAACATATGATATTAACTTTAAAAGCTTCTGCACAACAACGGAAACACCAAAGTGAAAAGCAGCTTTCAGAAATGCTGACAGTATTATTAAACAATTTCTTGTAATGGATTGTTTAACCAAAATATATGAGAAAATACAACTACCCAAAAGCAAATTAATTCAATGAAATAAACCAAATAAGAGAGGAATAGATGAGCATATACTCAGAAGTAGAACATTTGTCTAGCATCTGTGAGACTTGGATACAATCCCTAGGACTGCTCCAAAACAACAAACCAAACAAAGAAGAAGGACTTAATAGTCATGATGAATGTCAAGATACAGTCAAGAAAGAGATTCAGGGTTGACAGGTATAATAAAAGTTCAATATCCCTAATTGTCAGAGTAATGGAAGTAAGAACCGAAATCCAATGCCATGTTACCTATGTTAAAGTGACCATTACAAAATAAAAGAAATGAATGTATCAAACATTGGCCACAATGCAGTGAAACTGGAGTCCTTGTGTTCTATTGGGAACATCAAATGACCTTACCACTGTGGCAAGGTCATATGGAGTTTCCAAAAATATTTAAAGTAGAAGTACTATATGGTCAAGCAATCTCACTTCTGAAAATGTACTCAAAATTACTGAAAATAGGATCTTAGTCAAACTGCTTCCCTTCTATATAACCATACCACATTATTTAAAATACCTAAGATACAGACGGACCTGAAATGTCTATTTACAGATAAATGGATTAAAAAATAAATGGATTAAAAACAATGGAATATTATTTAGAATTAAGAAACAAAAAAAATCTATCCCTATGTGTGACATTTGTATGAAGAAACAGAGAAAAAATTTCTAAGTAAAACAAGTCAATCTCAAAGGAAAACTACTTAATGACTTCACTGACACAGACTAACACAGTGAAACTCATTGAATAGAATGGTTGCCAGGTGCTTTTGGAAGGAAAAAATGAGGAGTTCCTAGTTAAGGACTGTGAAGTTCCAGGAACACAACTTGAGTAAGTTCTAGAGAGCTCCTGAACAAGGCTATGCCTATGGTTAACAATATTGTATTATACACTTAAAATTCTCTCATAGGACATATCTCATGGGAACAGTTGTTACCTCCAGGATATACTCAGAATGAACTTGAGAGAAAGTTACATCTTCATAGACAGTTTAACTAGTACTCTCCTAGCTTTCTTTAGCTGAACAGACTTTTCTGAATCTCATGCATATGTACCCAACCCATAAAGATTCTCAGCTATTTCCTATCTTATATTTAAGCCCACACAATGTATATTTTCATATGAAAATTCTGACACGAAGCTAAGAAAATATCTCAATTTGCTACCTTGATGGAAATACTGAGGCAGGGTACATTTGACTATGTATTTTCATAAAATGATACCAGAATAATGAGCCTGGCTCTCACATCATTCTGTCTTTATCTGGAAGTTCTTAGTGAGTGTGTGCACCAATGAAATAGGACAGATGGCACATATGATGGTTTTATGGTACAGATGTAAGTGTGTAGACAGAAACAAAATGAATAATGAGGCTTTGCCACAGTACGATGTTGGCTTCTGGGGAACATCAGTGCACCTCATTTACTTAGGTTTCTCACTCCAGCCATAAGAGTCACCCTTGAGGCATAAATCTGTCTCTGAGTTATTATACTCACAAGCCTGTGGAAATTTTCAGTTTCAGTGCTTTGATACATTGTTAGATTAGTTTACAAGGTAAATTTTTTAAAGGTATAGTGGGTCTTTGAAGTTCTTCAGCTACTTTTCTCTCTAACAATTATTTGGTATATGAATTTACAAACAAGAATCCTTAACACAAGACTTCAGGCCTTCAGCTCTGACCTACTTGGATATTTATTTAAGTTTGTGATCCAGGGCAGCATATGGCCAAATCTTACAGCTATCACTCAAAGAGTACTTATTAGAACAAGGGCAAAATTGTCTTCTTCTTTGAATTCCAAGAACATATTAGCTATCTAAATCTATGATTTCCTCATCAAATTGAAATAAAGTGCATTGTTGTTTCATTTTTCACTTATCATTATTTCAATATAAATCTTAAGTCTTTCTTACATTAGTCAGGTATCCAAGGATTTTCTGATTCACTGTTTTCTTTGAAATCATCGTTCTTTTTCTGAAAAAAATCCAAAAGATAATTCCAAAGAGTCATCTTTTCCCACCTAAAACACTTTGTATATATTATGGTACATATTATACCTTTCTTACTTATTTTCTTTATCTATACTCTCTGTAATATCAATGAAAACTTCTGAGTTTGAGTCATCTTGAAAAGAAGTTTTGCAGAATCTATTGTTTACAGAAGTTCAGGTGAATTCATGAAGGTAATTCTGTTGATGTACTGATGTCCATGTAAAATAACTATATAAAATAACTGTAAAAAATTATTTTATAGTACACTTCTAAATTTTGACTTTGTCAAATGTTTTCTCTTCTTCCATGTCATATGTGTTGGTTACTTTTCTCTCATTGCTGAGACAATATACTAGATGCCCAAAATGAAGGAAGGAAAGTTTGTTTAGCTTACAGTTTGTGGAGATGTCAGTCCATACTCAGCTGGCTCCAAGCAGGGTAGGGTGGCTGAGAGGCAACCATTCAGAGCAGCTGTGGCAGACACCAAATGCAACAAGAGCAAAAGGAAAAAGGGGGCAAAAAAGAGGTGTAAGCATCTTTCCCTCCCTTATATTGCATGCCAGCTACCCACACCAGGGCACTCACACAGCCAGTCCCAGCAGTAGACAATGAACCTATCACAAACCCTAGATTAAGCCACTTTCAAAAGCCCACTGCCCCATCACTGCATGAGGCTTTGGGGGGACATCCAGACACCAACCATAACACCATATATCAGAATCCATTGTAAAAAATTTTTAAAAATCCATTTCATTTTCCTAACAGAAAATTTGGATATATTGGCAAAGAAGGAAATATTTTGAAGAAAAATAATCCTACTCAGTTTTTAACTGATTAGAGAATCAACTAATCATTCAGAAATGCAATTGAAAACTGATTTCATATTGTAAAATGAGACGATCCTTCCATGGTCACCTGTAGCAATTATTCTGCATGTAATGCATAGATGATATTTTCATTTTATAGATATACATTTGAAAATCTTTATTAAATTAAAAATGCATTTCTTGGTTTTTTGTCTCTTAGCTTCTTATTAAAAGGATAAAATATTATACATTTCTGTTGTAACTTCCCCATACTCTTTCCACTGTAGATTTTGTATATAACACAAACTTTAGAGTTCTGAACAGTTGACCATATTTCAATATGGGAATAAATTTACTGAAAATATAATTACATTAAATACTTGTGTATAATACTTATTCATGAAGATATTCATCATATGTAATGGAATAATAAATCTTTGTTTAAAAATGAGATAACAAATGGAGGTCTAAAGAGAGTAAGACATGTACAATATTAAGGACAAATTTACCAAATGTAGTTAGCAGGCATAAAAAACACTTTGTAATTAAATTATGTCCTTAGTGTAAATGCATATTATGGATCATAAATTCAAGCAGAGCATAGTAGGGCCATTCTGCTTCATGATCTCTTATAGGATTGCAGTGACTGGAACTGAAAAGCTCATGGCTGATTCACTTTTGTGTTTCCTTGAGAATTCCTATGTGATTTTGTACAGGAGCTAATTTGTGTTCCCTCACCACCTGAGAATTCAGGGAAGTGATATCATTTATATCCATGTTCAAATTGCCGTATACAATTTTTCATTGATCTAGGGAATATAGAATAATCTTTTCTAATCTAGACTGCGTGTTTGCATGTGAACCCATATTTGGGTGTGTTTGTGTGCACACAGAAAAGCCAGAGGGATTGAGAGACTATTGTACAGTCACATGTGCAAAGCATTTACGAAGATAAGAAAACATACTGTAAAGAAAATAAAGCTTTAGTCAAATTTCAGAGCGTTATCATACTTATTCTATTCTTTAAAAAGTACTGTTGAAATTTAAGATAATTGTAAATTAATATGCAGTCAGTTATGAGGAAAAAGAGATTTTTATATTTTTATTCAATTATTTCCAAAGTAACTTCTTGCCAAACTTCAATAAAATATCACTATATATATAAACTTTAATGAAGTCAAACTATAGAGCATTTGCATAACACAAAAATACCTATGTGCTCTTTTTAAAGTCAAAGCAACATCACCTCTGCCACCACTCCTCCTTAGCCACGCAACCGCTAATCGACTCTCAGTTTATGTAACTGTGACATTTGAAGAATGACGTGTAATGAGAGTCACACAATATGCGAGCATTTAGTAATTATATTTTTGTACATAGTTCAATTTTCTAAAATATTATCCAGCTTATCTAATGTATCAATAATTCCATTATTTTTATTGCTGAGACTATCCCAAATACAGGTGCACTACAATTTGTTTAATCATTTACTCATTAATGGACATCTGGATTGTTTGTACTCAGAGGCTGTTAGGATGAAAGCTATAATATAAATATCCTTTGGAAGATTCTGTGTGATTATAAGTCTTAATTGTCTAGGTGAAATGCCCAAAATGTATTTCTTATACATGTTTTAAATATGTAACTAGGATTTACATTTCTGTAGTAATTTCAGATTGTTCTGTATTTGTAATTTCATTACCCAAAAGTTTATTGTAAGGATAAAGAAATATAATTGATTTTTCTATAACTTCTGGAAATCTCCTACATTTCTGAACTTATTTGTTAGATATATTTTGCAGATTCTTTGGGTTTTCTCTGTAAATACCTCATCCTTAAGTAGGTTAAAATTTCATCTTTTTCATATCAATGAAATTGATATTGTATTTTGCCTTGTTGCACTGGCTAGATTTTCCAGCAATATGTTAAAAAGAATGAAGAGATTAGTTAAACTTAGCTCCTTCCAGACTGTAACAAGCATGCAGTCTGCATTTGATCATTCTATATTCTAAGTGTAGACTTTTTGTGGCTTTTATTATTTATTTATTTATTTATTTATTTTTTGTGGCACCGGGGATTGAACTCACGACCTTGCGCTTGCCAGGCAGGCACTTAGGCCACTGAGCTAGATCCCCAGCCCTGTGGCTTTTATTTTTATCAAATTGAAAATATTCCTCTTCATTTTTGACTGCTTCTATCATGAACTGCTATTGAATGTTGTTTATTGATATGGATTGAAATGAAAATGTGTACTACCTTATTTAGCTTTTTTAATGTTATATAGCCTATTTAACTTGAATTGATTCTAGAGTAGTGACTCTTCCCTGTCTCACTGGTCTAAGAATCTATAGATCTAACATATAATTATTGATAGATATTGGTATATCTTTTCTCTAATATTTTAAATTTTTTATTTCACTATTCATGTGAGAAACTGATTTTTTATTTTTGTATGGTCTTTGATTTTTGTGCCTGTCTTATTCTGTCTATAAGAAGTAAATTGGTTAAACATATGGTTATGTGTCTTCTCATGGAGTTATAATCCGATGTGTATCCATTTGCATTTGATTCAAAAGTGGTGCTACATTCACCTAGAAATCTTCGGGATTTTCAGTTAGTTTAGGAGATCCCCAAAATAATGAAGCACAATGAGGAGGTTAATACACTGTGTTGGTTTGCTTAGCTAAGTAATGTCTTTAGTCATTTTATTTCACTTAAGAGATGATTTTTAAACTTGCAAATATGGCGAGTTCAAATGCTCAAAGTCTGTTTCTAACAACTTATTGAAGTTTAAATGATATACAAATAAATGTATAATTTTAATGTGCACAACTTGATGACTTTGCAAATGTGAACTGGGTCCAAGGAGGTGTCCCCAAAGAGACATGGACCTCAACTCACCCCAAACCCCAGGGAGCTTCATAGGTTTGCTGACTCCTGTGCCAATGTCACAGAAAAAGAAATTTCATGATGCGTCAAAAATGAACAGCATAGTAAGTTTTCCTAGGTACAGTTAAAAAAACAAAAAAGGGTACACAATAAGAGAAAGTAGAGTGCAGTCCCTCAAATGAGACACATTATATTCTGAAGATGGGGATTTTCTAAGGTCTTAGCGTTGCCCTCAACATGTTTGATTAGGGATATGTATTCCCGATGTCTTTCAGAGTACACATTCGGTGGGCTAGAATAGAATGCAAACCATGTGCATGTGTTTGAAGGTGAGGGATGCACTACCTAATTAATACTGCTGTTTCCTTGATGATAAAGGCTGTGAAAGGAAAAGCACAGGCTTAATTTACAGGATTATCATACCTGTGAGACACTGAGAAATATTTTGGAGCTTCCTGGAGGAAAACAAAAACAAAACAAAACATTGTAATACAAGGAAACCTGTTTGTGTCCTGAATATTGTTTTCTTAAATACCTAATTTTGAAGTTGTGATTTTGTCCTCTTTACATTTTGGCTATCTTTATCTTATATGGTACTTCCTATAAGGGACCCATGATACTAATCACCACGTTGTACAAAATGTGTTCAAGACCTCCCAGGATTTCCTTGCATCCTTCTGTGTTTGCTTTTGTTTTGTTTTTGTTTTTTTGATTTAAAAATCATATAAGTGATATAAAGCCTGTTAACAAAATTTAACATGAGTGATATCATATTTCTAAGGATAGCCATTTAGTTACACTACAGATCTCTAGAAGCTACTCATTCAGCAAAACCAAAATATTATACCAATTGAAAAACAATGCTCCATTTCTTATAACCTCCAATCCCTAGCAAATGTTATTGTGTACATTATTTCTGTAAGTTTAATATACCTTGTGGAGTTATATAATATTTGCCTTTCTGTGACTGGCATAGTGACCTCAAAGTTTATCTATGCAGTCAAAATGCACACCTTGATAGTCCAAATGTTAGCAGAATTTAACATTCTTCTCTAACATGGCATTTCTTTAAGACTACTGCCATAAAATAAAGATATTTATATAAAAGTTCCAGCTTTCTTCTTCTCTTGGTTTATTTTGAAGAATCTGTAATCACATTCAATTTTTTTCTTTGGTAAGTATTATGGATTTTTGTCCCAAAATTTTACAAATTCATAATTTCAGGGCATTGGACAAAGTCAATAGCCAAAACTGACTACTGACTGCATAATACTCTAAGATTACTTTAGAAACATTTAAGTAAATTATCATGGTTTGTTGAGTTATAATTGCCATTCACTCACCAGTATTGATTAGGCACCTACTTTTTTTAAGTTCTTATTTATGACTCTTCTAATTGTCTATTTTAGTATTGATTTTCACTTAAAAAACATTAATTGTAGCTTCTCACTCATAATTCTCATTTATATTTTACATACACACACACACACACACACACACACACACACAGCTTGTCTATTGAGAGCCTAGCAAGAAGTTAATGTGTTTATACACTCAGACACACACTAAAGTATATGAACACAAAAAATTATTACTTTTACTTTAACAATAATTATATACTAACATATTTGGAATAATGTTATGATTATTTCAATAAGTCTATTTATGCAAAGTTGTATTTATTTTATAAATGTCAAATGAAATTGTCCTGGATCAACTTTCTTCACAGACTTTTATATAGCAAAATACCATTGCAATTATATATATTATGCTGTATTAAGTTTCATAAATTTGATTCCAAAATAACATTTAAAATGAGCATAAGTTATACGGCTTAAGACATTCAGATTTCATGCATCTTCCATATGCCAAAGGAAAGACTACAATTTGCTAGTATGTGAGAAACCTAGCAAAACAAATTAAGTTGCAAAAGTATGGTGAACAAAATTACTCTCTTTAGAATCTCCATGAAATGGTATAATCTTAGTTTTCTTCATCAGCATTGGAGATATTCATTAGTGCTAAAAACATGCAGACATAAATTTGTTTAAAATATAAAATATACCACAAACATTTCAGATAATGAAAACATGATGTTTGCAATATGATGAAAACTGTATATTCAATAATTACATTGATCTATTTGTCTGTGATTTCTATAAAATTGGTTTTAATTCATCACCATAAATTGATATTAAAAATTTGTTATTCTTTATTGTTTAATAAATATGTGACCAATTTGTTTGCTTCTCATTTGAAGCACAACACTTTCTGTTTAAATTTGAAATATATTTCTCAATATGCCTTTTGAAGTGCTCTAGCAAAAAATACTACATAAAACTGATGTGTGATGAAAAGCAAGAGGTATTTACTATTTCAGATTTTGGTTCTTTGTTTTATATTTGGAGTGATATCTCTTCCTTCACTATACAGTGATGCTAGATTGAAGAGTAAGTAATCATAGAGAAATAGGCTAATGTACTTATTGGATATGTGACTTTCATCATATTGCATACCTCAGTTTGTTATTTTCTGACATGCCTACAGCATATATTGTATTTGGAAGGAATTTGTGTCCACATGTTTTAATTGAATTTGCTACAATAATGATTTTGAGACTATGTTTATTACTTTTTCTTTTTATATGACATCATTTTATTTTGCTTAAATCTATTCAAGAATTAAAACTGTAATTATCATTAATTGAGTTAAAAAGAATTTCTAATAACCCTGGATTACAAGACAAACATATTGCTCAACTTCTATAGATAAGTGATCATTTTAATAAATTAGCCTATTACTGGTAGAGGAAACATGAGCAATGAACCAGGGTAATTTGAAATTCTCACTTACCATGTTTTCACTATAACATAATTCTAAATCTTTGTCTTCAAAACTTGGCATTATGTATGTACTCCTTTATGGATGTCTATGCATTTAAAGGAAATAATGTCAATTATTAGAGGTAGAAATTGTGAATGCCCTGCCATGTTCACCCATATAAATTCCATTCTTTCATTCAACAAATATTTACTGTGTACGGTATCAGGCACTGTGTTCAGTATGGAGTAAAATAGTTATTAAAACACTGTACAATTTACTAGGACTAACAAAGTCTAATCAATAATTCAGAATTCAGATTTGTCCGTAATGTGAATCTGTCTATAATGCATTGAGTTCTGTCAGCCAAATAGTTAAATTTGTAGCGTATGTAAGATTTGTGAGTGAATGGTGTGAGATTCAGGCATGTGGCAAAGTCCTTGTTACAAGATTAGCATTATTAAGATGAATGGAAACATAAAAAATGTTTCAGTAATATTGGAAAATAAAATATTAAACTTTACTTAGAATGTTTACAAATATTCATGTATATCTACTGTAATTTGCACACCAAAGTACATGCACTTTTTTTAATTCATGAGATTTTGCATGTGTGTTTACCATTGCCTTTCAATGAAAAATATTAATAAGTGGAAAGTCTAATTTTAAATACAAGTTTGCTTGAATTTTGAAAGTAAAAATGCATCCAAGTCCCTCAAAGGTCTGTTATTGAAGCCCATTGAGTTAGGATGCTTTTGTAGGTAGTTTAGAATTAAAAGAGGTAGAGTGCCAGGGATTATAGCAAATGCTTTAGGACACTGGTTTCTAAGTTAGAGAAAAAATAATAAAGCAGTTTTAAAAGAATAGATAAAAAGATTTTTATTTGAAAGTGAACAACCCTTATTAATTAGTAAGGATGGAAGTGGGTGGAAAGCCCAATTGAGTCCTACCGGAATAGTTCAGGCAAGTAACACTAGGATACAGGGAGAGGCAACTGGTGCTTGAGAAGAGAAAACTGAATTGTATTTGCCAGTATACAGGTCAGGCCTCCTGTCACTCAGACAACTAAGTTGAAAGTCACACTTAAAAGTGGTAAGTTTAATGTGATTCACGTTTCCAGAGATTCAGTCCATGGCCTACTGGCCAGAAGACAAAATCCTGGTAAAAGGGTGTGGTCAGGAAAAGCTGCTCACTTCATGTTTGTGTGAAACCAGTCAGAGGAACTACACCAGGGAGAAAGAGGCCAGGGACCACATATAGACTCCAAAGTTATGCTTTATTGGCCCACCTGGAGACACACAGAAGAGTGATTTAAAAGTCCCATGAGTGACTCTCGCACCAGGCATTGTGACAGTTTAAGCTTAGCTGTCACAGCAAATTTTCTAAAGCCATAACAAAATGATAAGTCAATTACCATATAATATGACAAGGCTTTTTGTAGTTCATGGATTTGGTGGTTCCTGTTCAAAACGGAATAGTCTCAGTGTTTTGGGCATATGAAGAAGCAGAACATCATAATAGAAGATTGGAAAAACATGCTGCTTGCTAAATAAGCCAGGAGGCAAAAGAAAAAAACGCAAGGTACTACAAGTCCCATCAAGCTCATGCATCCCATAATGCCTTACTTCCTAAAAGTTTCACCACACTTTCCTATAATACCACTCTGGAAACTTTCTTTAACCAATGAACCTCTGGGGTTCTTCAACATCCAAATTATGGTATACATGTGTATATCTTTGTTGGGATTTTGTGCGAAGTAGTGAATGGTGAAATATAAGAAAGTAATACAAACAGATGATATTTTGTAGTTTGCCCATTTTCATGGATAGTGTTTCACTGAATCAGAAGTCTTCCAACTTGATATGGTAAGGGAAAACAGAAGGTAATTTCTATATAATAACTGATTTTAAGGTAGCTTAGGTCTATAGAATAGAATTGAAAACTAGGTTTTTATTATAAATCAGGAGTGTAGAGAAGTCTGAACATCAGACATATAATAATCTTTTGTGTTTAATATTCCTGTTTATACTTACCTGTTATTAATTTTATTTTATTTACCAGGCACTAAAACATACACAATTTTTTGAGTACTATTACATCTTATTACATGTAAGTTATTATTCTATTTTTAAATTGGTGAAATTGATGTTGAGAGGTGTTTTTTTTTGTCACTCAAGATTTCAAAGCTATTAATACGAAAGCATTTGACTGTACTCACAATAATCTGCTTTTCCCATGGTTTAATTTCTCAAATGAGATGGATTTGCTTAACAAATTTTCAATATCTTTTGCCCATATTTCACTGAGTATAGACTCAATAGAGTCACTTTGAACTGGGGTTTGGAGGCACGTAGCATGGCAGTAGAATATTTCATGAGCATTTGCAGTGTTCTGAGGAACAAATACACATGCAAAAGAGTGATCTTTATAAATATAACACTTTTAATCCATTTGCAGTAATACCTCAGTTCACAAATTCTGCTTGCAAACAGTTTGGTTCTCAAACAATGTTCAGCAAAATTTTGCTTCTTTTCACAACTCAACATCCATGACAAACATGTCAACAGCCATCTTTCCCAGAACTAAACTAATTAAGTTCATTAACTATGGTACTGCTGTATACTTGAATTCATCACTTTCCTATCATTGGGACAAAATGCCCAATATCCATAACTTAAAAGAAAAGTTTATTTTCTCTCACAGCTTCAGAGATTCAGTTCAGTGTTTGTGGACTACAAGGTAGAAACGGTATGACAGAGGGGCATGGCAAGGCGAAACACAACAGTCAGGAAGCAGTGAAAGGAAGAACCCAAGGAAGACAGGAAGAACTGGGACAAAGATACACTTGTCCAGGTCACAGGTCAGTGAAACACCTCCTCCAACAAGGCCCTACATTTTAATTGCATGTTTAGCTATAAAGTCATCAATGACTCAGTCCACTGATGAGTGCAGTGCCTCCATGATCCACACCTTCCAGAAGCACCACCTCTGAACACATGAGTTTTTGGACATTTTACATTTAAACCATAATATTCTTATAAATTTCATTTATCTTCACTTAAATGAGAAACTAGCAATGTGCAATCTGTGGAACAAGAATTCAAACTTCTCCAGAAAGTTACAGAGAATCACATAACTAGGAACAATGGATCGCTTATATTTTATTACAAATGTTGAGTACCCCTAGTGCATCATTAATGTCATGAATATATAGAATATCATAAATTTACAGAATAATTATATAAGATTAGCAAGGCTGATAACTTTTCATACTTTGGACTGGTATTGTCTTATCAATATTGAGAATTATTTTAAGAATATTTAGTTGCAGGGAATGAGTAAAAGAAGAATAAAAGCAAATAAACAATGTATCATTTTTTAAGGATTAAGGAAAATTTATAGACTTCTTTTCCCGAGACACAGAAAAATATAAAATAAAACATTTGTCAGCATGAGAATGGTCCTTATTTCACAGTTTACTCAAATTTAAATTAGTTAAATAGCATTATACTTTGTGTCTGGATGTTCCCCCAAAGCTTCATGCAGTCATGGAGGGACAGGCTTTTCTGAAGTGACTGAATATAGAGTCTGTGATTGGTTCATTGTCTAGTGCTGGGATTAGAGGTATGCTACACCTGCCCTAGTGTGGCTAACCTGCTTACAAATAAGGGAGGAAAAGAGGGAGGCTCCTCTCTTTTGCTTTTGTTGCTTTTGGTAACTTCCATTGCTATACACTGTTGCCCTTCTGCCAGGTCATCTTGCTTACGAGCCAGTTGATTATGGACTGAAACGTGCACAAATGGTGAGCTAAATAAAACTTTCCTCCCTTAATTTTAGATGTCAGTTACTTTGTCTCAGCAATGAGAGAAAAGTAATCAAGACAAACAGTTATGATTATTTCAATGATATGTCAAATTTCTCTAAATAATAAATAATAATATTAAATGGGAAACTAAAATGTCTACAAAAGTGTTGACAAATTCCTCGATTTTAAGAAATGATTATTAAACTATTTCCCCTTGAAAGAGAAATACTGAACCCAAGCAGCAAAATGTTTGAAGTTGAAAAATTTCCTAATATTTTCAGATCAGATTTTATTCCTCTACTTGATATATGCAATTTTATGAAATGTAATATAAAAATCTTGTTCCAACAAATCCCCTCCTGTGTCAAAGAATAAATCTCAGAGATTTTATCTCAATGTGAATATTGCTTTTATTACAATAATAACTAACATGTTTCCCAAGTCTTGAAGTATAGATAGATATATATTCAGAAGTGTCATAAATTGAATTAGACCAATATGTGTTCAAGAACAAAAGAATTCTCTAAAGATCCTGAGACCATGCTAACCTAACAATAAAACCAGCTGAATGTGAGTTTATTTTATTGGCCTATGTTTAAATTGGTTGAGAAATCTTTTGATATTGCAAATGCAAAAAGTTGCTGACTTTTATTTTATATTTTTTTGCCCTCAAGTTATAATTGGTGACTTATTATTGGATTTATTAGGAAGTAATCAACACTATTTCCAGTATGTGTGCATGATCTACTATGATTATTTTAATGATTAGAAAACTAATAGCATTTTCTTCTTTGGTAGGATTACAGTAAGTTCTTCAAAAATAAAACAAAAAAATAAGTCTATTCTTCAATGATTTTTCTTTCAGTCTTAGGAATCAAAGACTCTTGCTGATTTAGTGCTTTCTTTTTTCATAAAATGTAGATATTTGATTCACTGTTAAAAGTTTGAATTGGCTATTTATTCTAGCTAATTTCCTTCATGAAACATTGCTTTTGGTTTTTGACATTAAGAATTTTTACAACTTTGTAAAAAAGAGAACTCATTAAATTTAAGCAATGGCATGATAAATGGAGAAATTGTTTTGTAATATATTTTACAATGAAGATCCATCTAGCAGTGAAGAAAATCTTTTATTCTGGAAATTAAAAACACTCTCTAAGTGTCAGGAAATATGGTATCTCTTTTTCTACACTGCTTTCTTAACCATCTGAAATAAGTTAAAGACATTTTTATTTCTTCTGGACCCATCCATGCACTATTGAGAGCAAATGCACAAGTAAAAATAAAAGGTATAATTTTCTCTGATATATTACTTTAGAAAACTTGTATTTGTAAACTATTTCTTTGTCATTTCTAAATGTATGTAAGTCTTTTTGAAAAGTAAATAAGACTCATTAATTATGGCTCAGAATATCTCTTTCAAGGACCTGGGAACCATTTCTTTGAAATGTTACCATTAAGAAATCTCACATCCCTATCTCCTAATTTCTGTAAGAAGGCAAAAATCTAACTTCATTTTACTTTAAAATTACAGTCTGCCATATAGATATGAGAAGTTTATTTTCCCTTTGGATAAAGACAATTATCTAACACAGATGGTCACTCCAATTACAAAGTGAATTTAAGATGAAATATGTCTGACAACACTGTTGTCAAGTTCTCTTACTTGAAGACTAGTTATTGATTATCTTGAATATAAGTATATATTAAGTTGTATTTATTTGGTTATGTAAAATTTGAGATGCCTTTTTGCCTTTACAACTCTAGCAATTACTAGTGATATGCATCACATAATGTTTAATTGATAATAAAGTTGGGTTTTTTTCTATTTTATTTTTTGATATATTTTTTCCCGGTAGGGAGTTTTTTTTTTTAATTTTATTGTCTAAAAGTGCACATGCAAACTATTTCAATTCCATGTGCATATGCATGTGCACATACACCACAATGACTCTTTCTATAGATTTGAGATTCTTCTAGAAAAATCATAAATTGATGCATGTGTTAGTGAATCTATTACAAAGCATTTATTGTTAGATTGCTTCAGTACATGAATTTTAGGTATGGGAATAAAAAGTGCAATCTCTGTCTTCAAAATGTGAGTATACTGACTAGAAGAAAGGAAAATAAATTAATTAGCATAATTGACAATTCACACACATTCTTCCTAACACAGTATGTAGATTCTTTTCTGGGAACTCAAAATGTAGTCATTGGTAAGTAACCCCAAATTTACTCATATCTAACTGGTCTAACAATGCATTTTAATTCTTCACCAAGTCTATACATTTTTTTCTATCACTTCGTAAAGCTGATAAAGTACTTTTTTCTTGTACTCTCAGAGGTATTTGTATCCTGCAAAGTCCTTCCTTTTCTGATTAAACTAATTTGAATGAATCATCTTTGCTTCAAATAAAATGATCTATAGCTAAATTGAATAAAATATGAGTACTACAGAATGACATAAAATGAGTACTAAAGAATGACATAAAAAGTGAAGGGATAAATGAAATTTGTGAAATTTAAATCATGGGGTATATGTTTAGGAGATATTGGTGAAAGAAGATTGAGGAAAGTCAGTGTGCATTAGCCATCTTTCCATTGTTGGTGCAAAATACCTGACATCTGAAATGTAAAAGAGGAGGTTTGTTTTGGCTCATAGTTTGAGGAGATTCAGTCTTTTGTGAGCTGGCTCTACATCAGAAAACATTATATCAGTCAAAAAAATTCTGTCAGAAGGGAAAGGTGGCCAGGAACCTGAGAACTGAGGACAAGCCACACAGGAACAAATATAGTCTCCACAGTTGTGACTTCATGACCCACAACCATCTAGCCATACACAGAAGTGGACTTAACTAATTTCCTGGATATTTCTTAAACCAGTTACTTTGTCAATCAAGTTTCTTACCATCTGGTTGGTGGGCTCTTCCTTCAA